>APFE030258056.1:0-12371 GCA_000404065.3 Pinus taeda
AGGTCTCGTTCCCATCCATTTCTTTGGCTTTCCTGTCATGCCACGTGTCAGATGATAAACCATTTACAGGATGTTATAACTTCTTGTAATCTTTTTGTTGAAAATTATTAATTCCTAACATAAAAAATCATAAATTAACTTTAATGTAAACTAACAACTATAATGCTATTAATTAATCAATTTCGATTGATATAAGGGGTCTATGGAGGAAACATATAGACAAATGATGGTGTTTCTAGAAGAAAAAGATGGTAATGAAATGGTACCAACATGGAGCATACTGCATCTGTTGCTCCACAGTTTTTTGCAACGGTTGCGAGGATTGCCCCTCAGTTGTTGCAGTTGACCTTGCTACAAGGTCGTTTTCCCTTTTTATTGCGTGGATAGCTCTGGCTGCAACAAAGGTTGCCCTTGCTGTAACAAAGGTTTCCTTTATTGTTGTAGAGGTTGTCCTTACTGTTGCAAGGGTACTTGAATAGTTCCTCGAAAATTTTTGAACTAAATCGGGCCATAGCCACCGTGGAAAGTGGATGAGCCAAGCTAAATGTACTGCCAAGGTTGAAGGGTGTAAGGTGGATTAACTATTCCTTGGGAACCATATGGAAGGTAAAGAGTTTGGTATTGGACTTGAGCATCATAAGGCTGCTGATACTAGACATTGCTTGACCCAAAAAGACCAATGATATTTTGAACTTGCTGGTACTGGACATTTCTTGACCCAGCAGGACCAACGGGGTTTCGAATAATCCAAAAGAAGGTTGGTTCACACCAAGCATGTGAACCTATGAGCCACTCACATTGGTGGCACCTTATAGTATAGAAACATTCAGATTCTCCCCCCTAGGTGGTGGCACATCTTGGCCATTGATCGGAGGTATTGAGGACATGATAGAGACCACCGATTGAGCTAGATGGTAACTGGGACAGATGATAAAAGAGGGTTCAAAATGGAGGATTGCACTGGGATTCAGGTAACAACATGTTGGGAGGTCGAGTTCCCAATGAATGGACCTATAGTAGACATGGCCCCAGATGCCCAAAAATGGTTATGGTAAAGTGACGATGCACTAGGTGTACCAGAAACCAATTTTGCCAAAGATACATAATTAACTAGCAAGTCCTAATACATATTGATGGGAATGCTCCCTATATAGGGGAAACCTTCAGGATGAAATGGATATTCTTCCTCCTCTACAGTTTGTGGAGTAGAAAATTCTTACTCATCTGGAGAGGTGACTGGAGCATCACCTGGGGGTTCCATATCTTAGAGAAAATGATGGCGAACAACCAAAGAAGTATGAGGGGATAATTCCAAAGGAATACCCAGCTAGTTTTATAGATTTTGCTGACGCTAAGGTGATATCACAACAGGGTCAAACAAAGGATTCGAAGGATAGATCACCAGTCCAATTTGACTGTCAGTGGTCAGCGAACTCTTAGGAGTTTGAATGGGATTGTCCAGAGACTCTGGGCCAAAATCAGCAGGTGACCCAGTATCTGAAGTAGGTGGAGGACGTGATGACAAAGGTTGAATGCTCAGAATAATTCCAAGTTCAACACCTTGGTCCTTGAATGACTCTAGTAATTCAGGAAATGGCTCCTCAGATAATCTTTCAAATGAAGGAGAGGAAGAGGAACTCGGTGAACAAGATGGTTCAACCGTGATGACCTTATCTTAGTTAACAAGAAAAGAGAGAGATAAACTTCAAGGCTTTAAAATTTTGTTTAATGGAAACTCACGATTTGGTCCAAAAAGACTAACAGGATGTTATAATATTGTGGGCAATCAATTTATTAAGACGCATAAATACACTATTTCTCTTTCATGTTTTAAGATTCGAGAAAGAAACAAAGATGACTCTATCACTTTCAATTGGAAACGAGCTCGAAAGGATAAACACTCGAATGATATTTTGATTTTAATGAGTCAAAACGATCAAATGACTACTTTGGATGGTCTAGGTAAAAAGGATTACCAGGCAACAGTGAACTGTAGAATACCTCCCGACGAACCGAGAAGTACGGGCATGCAATCTCCCAGAATGTTGTGTTCAGTGTATCACGTTTGCAAGGCAGCTGACTCAACTTCCTATGGATAAAGAATTTCATCCTAGAGGGGTCCCCCATTATATACTCAATGGTAGGGGGAGCACAAATCTGTACTAGCGTTGTCTAATGCCGAAGTTAGTGACAACTGCTAGGTTTAAAGACGTCAAAACATGTCTCTGGCCTAGACCTTCTAGATGTGATCATGAGATTTCAAATGTGCCTTAGTTTAATTGAGTTCGTTTTTAAAGTTTATCTTGAGTTATGTCTGAGTGTTCATGCCTCAGTGATGTGACTCGAAAAACCCTAAATGTAGCTAAATGAGACAAGACCCTTTCAATTCGATGAATTGTCTACACTAGAGAGGGTAGAAAACACACAATCAAATGCAAGCAACTAAGAAACTGCAAGCAAAATGATTTTTCACTACTTCACTTTTTGAGAAAATAAACTAATGAGAAATACATTCCAATTCCTAATTTCCTAACAAGTATATTTCTAACAGTCTTTCCAAAAGAAAAATGAGTTATTTTTCTTTTCAAATGCCAATGTTATCCTAGTATTTAATGATGCCAACTACCGTAGCAAACTAATGTAGCAAACTAGAATTTCATACTTTTCATGAAATGACGAATTTTGTTTTTCGCATAAAACACTTCAATAAACAAGTTTTTTTGGACAATTAGGTCTTTAAGCAAATGAAAACACAAAAGTAGAATCTCTTTCAGACTAGTGAAACACTGACTTTACCAAAAACAAGACAAGCAATGTGATCCATGACGGAAAAGAAACGTTTAGACAAGAAAAATAAAACTTTTCAAACTTGTGGAATGGAGGTCAAAGCCGTAGAAGGACCATAAATGAAATACAAGGAGTAAATTCACCAACAACTCAACTCACTGAATTCACAATCAGGTGAATGGATGACAATCTGGATTCCCTAGTGCCACTAACCATCTAATGACCCAACAAATCAAGCGAAAGTATGACAAATCAATAAGCAAACAAATGAAATGAAAAGCAACTTTCTAGTTAGGGAGAAAATGGTCTAAAAGGCTTATGGGTTTGAAATCATGAGAGCAAAACATACTAGCCAAGATTTTGGACAAGCCATAATCTTCACTTACATGCATCGGTGCGACTGCCTAACTAACAACAAGAACCAAAAGGAGTTCGGCGCCAAAATTTGCTACTATGAATTTCAAACTTAGACCAGTAAGAAAAGGAAAATAGATAGAACCAAACGGAAAAAGTGGAACTAGAAAAGTTCACACAAAACCATGAAATATCAAACAAAAAAATAGAAGGATTGGTTCCCCAATATGGTCACCAATTTGTGGTGAAGTAAAATTATGAGTGCAGACACAGACAATTCCTCTAGCCCGATGATGGGTATAGCCATAACCAATACATTCTATGGAATATTTCCTTAGGTTATAACCAATTAATAGGGCCTACCTATTAGTATGCTTATCCAATTTGGTGATGAACTTTCTTGCTCATTCCAACTATCTCTAATTTCCTTCTTCGCACACTTGAAACAAGTAAACAACATCAAAAAACAACCGTTATAATAGACAAATTGTAATTTAACCTACTTAACAAGTCAAGAAACATTAATCCTTGAACATGTAAGACGACACATCATGTAGGAAATCAATCGATCATTGCATATATATTGAATCAAGAAGAGATTACAACCATTGTCTTGGTGTTGTCATTCTCCTCTAACAAAACTATGTTCCCACACACTTCCGTTAGCATTCCATGATGGCCTCAACAATGACATTTTTAAGTCTCTTCCTTTTATGCTTCACACTAAACCAAATTCATGCTTCTCCTTGACAAAGCTAGAGAGATACAACTATGAATAGTTTGTTGTTTACTCCTAACTTAATTAGCACTAGCACACCAATCTTAACACTACAACACTAGCTTGTGCTTGGGAAAAAGGGAGGTTTATATAGCATGAATGGATGGGAAATAGATCCTCCTCTCATGGGAGAAGGTCGTATCTCTTTAGGTAGTTCCATCCTTATAGGGGAAAGGATCCCAAACTGACATATTCGACCTCATCTGGCCAAACCATTTACCAGTATTTCATTACGAAGCTTCTAGAGCTGGAAACTTTGGATCCTTATTTAAAAACTTTCCATAAGAGTACCAGCGCAACAGGAACAAAGCTCAGTCACTCCATTCGGCGCTAGGGATAATGTTAATTCCTGCATATCAATGCAAGGAGGAGAAGGTTCATTAGTGTCTATCTTGTAAATTGGGAAAAACAAGAGATTTTGAAGAAATGGTGCAAGAGGGAATTGTTTTGTTGATGAAGAGGGACAAAATGGGAGTTTCTTCATGAAGGGAAAGCATGTAGTGTTCACTGTACAGGTCCTCCAGGATCTAGGAATGGGGAGTACAGGGACAGTGAGAAAATGTTGTGTAACACTAGAGATTCTCCAAACTAAACAATTTCACCCCTAATGCAGCTAAGAAAGCTAAAATAATGCAAGATAAATGTTAGACCATATACCGAGAACAAACAACATGTTGAATGGTCGCATGGATTTCTTGCAATTGCCTGGGGAAGATTTGCTCCTCTTTCACTCCAGAACACTCTCACAATACTCAAATAGTGAAAATTAATGGTCCAAAACCTTCTTGTAGTCACTGTGGAGGTATGAATCACCTTAGTTAGTGATTGAAATAGACATTTTTCATTTCCTATGTTGTTTATCATACACCATTTCAATATACTTCCAATATTACTCATGCTTTGATGAAGAGGTTTCAGTGTTGAATTGTAGAAATGACCATGTTCGATTCACTATGAGCGCTTTCTTTTATGGGATCTTTTCTCGCTCTTGAATTGAAAAATCCCTGAGTTTTCGTCATCAGGCTCGTAAATCTCCTACGACAACAATATGAGCACTTTCTTTTTTGGAACTCTTTCTTGCTCTTAATTGAAAAATCCCTGAGTTTTTCCCTTCTTTGGGCTCATTAAATATACAAAGAAGGCATGAGCAGTTCATTTATCTCTTTTTCCTCACTCATTAAATTGAGAAATTTACCTCAAGTCTTCTTCATTTGACTCATTAAAATTTGACGAAGATCTATTTAGTTTGTCGTCTTGTGACTCATTAAAATTTCATGACGAATATCAAGTTAACTTCGTCCCATCATACTCTTAAGAAAATGAGGCAAGCATTTATTGAGAATAGGTTTATCACTTTATCCAGACTCATTAGACTAACTTATGGAAAAGGAACCATGTCAGAAATACTATTAAAATTTTGTCGCACCTGGTTAATAACTATGACAAAGGGACCCCCTTGGAGTTTCTCTTTACGATCGTTTCAGACTCTCTTAATATGAAAAGATCACCGATTTTACCATTTGGACTTGCTAAACTTAATCCGATGGGGAAAATTGGACAACACAATTACTTTATGTCAGTATTTTGGATAGGTTTTTTTTGCAGCAGTAGTTCCCTTGAACATGGCACTCCCTTGGTAAAACCTCCTTTTTGTTGACCTCTCAAAATGAAACTTACCATCCTATGAGTTTATCCAATATACTCCATTGTTCTTGCATCCCTGTATCCTAACACTCTTTGGTGTTCATGAGTCTAGAGTTGTTTGGTTAAAACCTTTGTGTCTTGCCTTCTATTATTCAAGGGATCCCTTTATCCTCTGTTTCCTATATCAAACCATCAATCATATACTTCCATTATGCCCTCTGTCGATTTGACACATTGCTCAAAATTTTTCTTTAAAAAACGATCATTCTTGTCTCATTTTTTGTCAACTGATGTAGGGCACATTATTGCCTACCATTCTACAGATATCTTCCTATCAACTTCAACACTCTATCTAGGAAGAAAATCCATAAACATATCAGTGCCTTGGAAATTGCAAACATTAATGGAAATTTACCTTATGTTTGATCAAGTGTTTTCATTATTGGTTCTTGATTGAATGATTCTACGAGTGTCCAACAACAACATCATTATTTACACTCTCCAGATTGTACTACGCATCTTGGAGACCATCATCATTATCTATGGCCATCCTCGCATTTGTTAACAATTTTCATTATTGACTAGTAATCAAATGATTTCATACATGTTATACCTCAACACCTTTATTCATTATTTCCTCTCCCAAGCTACGTACATTATTTTTTGGAGACAACTCGTCAGGATGATCCTATTATGACATAAGTTCCACATTGTTCTTAATGGTGGACATGATCATCATATCTCTTTGTTGAGAAATCACTTTGACATAGCTACTATGAGTGGGAATGCTTGACTCAGGACAAGATTTTAGATTTTACATATGTGGTTGTATGAGGTTTCTCATAGTCCTGAATCTCTGATCCTCTCTCTCTTTTTCCAACATAGAATTTCTAAAATATTTCAGTGATCATCTTCACTTCTGATCTCACACTTTAGGGGGAATCTTTTATATAGGAAAATGACCTCCTCATCAACTAAGAGGAGAAAGGCATTTTGATTGAAAGATTGACCAAGTTCACAATCGTGTTTTTCAGGGTAACGCTCCCCACGAACTAGCAAGGAGCTTTATAATGCTCCTCAACCATGAACGAGGTGCGTTAGTCCCTAGGGTAACTCTCTATATTTCCTTAGGGATAGCGTTAGTCAAGTTTGGTGAGTTTTTGGAGGTCAAAGGAGCGGGTTGACTGAATAATATCCTACAATTTTCTCATATGTTTACCCAAAAAGTAGGAAACATCTAGATTCAACCTATTTGAGGATATTACTATTCCTAACGAAGTCTAATGAACATGGAAAGAGAAATAAAGCATGGAAAGATCCCAATTTTTTCCAAAGGGAGCTCATGAAAGAGTTGGCAAGGTTTAGCCTCTCATTCTATATATTTGAGGCTTGGGACATTATGAAAAAGGTCGAAAGAATTGAAAGGATGACCTATTGACTGTCGAAGCTTTGCATTAGAAATTGGTTCACCAAGAGGTTAAGAATAGAGGGAGAGGGAAAGGATATGGAGGAGTAATGGAAGCTTGATGCAACTGATGGTTGTAATCACTCTTTCTTATGATTAATATAGACCTGCAGTTGTGTTGTCTGCCCCATGGTGTTGATGTTGTGATTCATTTACATGCTTATTCAATACCATTGATTATGAGTAGCTTAGTTCTGTGTAGTTAGATATCCTTATGTATTATTGTTTTGATTATCAAGGTTATATGTTGTAGTATTACTTCTCATATTTTCTATGTGCAGGTATTGATCTAGGAGCTAGCTGAGAGGTCTTCCACTCCACTACTTTGGGTTCCCCGCAACACTACACCAAGATGTGAGGTAAAACTCTTCCTTCTTGTTTTGATTATCATTTCATTGATATGGATATGTTCATGTCTCTTTGTGCTAGTTGCAGCTAATATGATATGTCTTCCAAGGATTTCAGGAATATCCTTGAGGGTATTTCCACCACAATCACCCATGCATTAATCCCTATAGCACACATGCAGAACATGGCTAATGGTCCAACATATTCCTATATTTTGCAATGACATGAGAGGGAAACACTGACAGGGTTTATAGAAAGAGGGCCATAGGGAGACTAACCAATTCCAAAACTCGATCATAACCCTAATGAATTGAGGCAAGCATGGGGAACCTGAAATTTTCTGAAGTACCTTAAAATTTTTGGGTGTTCTTGTAGTGGCTACAACACCACCCTTTTTTTACCTAGGATTTTTTTTTACAAAATAGGAAAATTATTTTCTGTTTCCCTCTCTAAGAATACATTTCTATCTATCTATGCTTTATCCTTATTTTTCCATCTCGTAGAAAATTTCTCTCTGGTTATATTGTTTCTTATCTTTCCACCCAACATAACATTTCTCTCTTTCTATGTTTTTTCTTGGTCGCAGACTTCCTCCCTAGAATATTGGAGAATTATAGAAAGTTGCAACTATGACCACTATCACTTTCCTCTTTTTTGTCCACTTGGACTTAACCACTTCAATAGTTTTTCTGGAAACAAAGAAGCCAAAAATAATTGCATGTTTTTTCCCATAATTTTTCCAAGATAAAAACAATTATTTTATTATAACAAAATTTATTTACATAATTCAATCAAACTTAGTCTTGGTCCTTTTTAGTCAATTTAGTTGTCCTAAATGTATTACATAAATTATCACCCAGAGTTGGTAAACTTGTGAAGTGCAAGTGCACTATATATGCTAGATGCCTTTTCAGTTTAGTAAGATAATGGTTGTGGATGGTTTATTTTTAAGGATTTTCTTTATTCCTATGTTCCTAATGAAAAATACAGATTTATAATACATTCAATTCTTGAAAAGGAAAGTAAGGTAAGATATCATGATCTTCTTTAATTGACTATTGTTAGTTACTATGTAAATGATAAAAACAAATCTATCTAAATTAATGTTCTACAAAGATAATTACCTCTACTCTTAAAATAATTACTTCTATTCAAAGATAAAATTCATAAAACAATCTAGATTAAGATCTACACACTGCAATTATCAATCTTAATTGAAATATTGAAACAAAAGGGGAAAGAATGTGATCTAAACAAATATACCTATTTATGAAAGGAAGGAGATTTATATACAATCCTATTTTAAAAAGCATGAAATGAATTGAAATCGACACAAAACAAATAAAAATATGATAATGCAATTCTGGAAAAATAATCAAATGAACTGAACTGAATACTAAGAAAATGAATGAACCTTAACTGTCTGCAGGGGTCCTCCACAAAAAAGAATTTTTATAACTCTATCTCAATAGTTAACTACGCATGTGTTATAGACATTTTTGGGCACCTCAACCCCAATCAAAAATGTCCATAAACTGAGGGTTCTTAAGTCCCTAAAAGGGTTGCTTCACTGCCTAAAGGAACAAGGTCAACTGATTACATCATCTCCCAGAAGTTCTCCACTGAAAACTACTCAGAAATGGTCAAAATTGGACCATATGGAAAGCTCCATGCAGAGGGTGTGATACATGTCACATTCCCAATGTACAGGGCGTGATGTATACTGTTTTGCTCCTCTGTAGGGTGTGATGGTCGGGAATGTACAAATGGTAGGTACCAAAATGCAAGGTTGAAGATCATGGAATCTTCCAGAAGCTTCCCCTCTCACACTTGCCACTCCATTTTTGACCATGGATGAGTAAGAGATCTTCATTGTCCAAGTGGAAGAAGGAACTATCAGAGAGAATACACTAATCAAGATCCCAAAAGATGACTCACCTCTTTGTAATCCTCTATATATGGATCCCTCTTCACAGAGATCCGGAGGCTGGAATTTTGTAACTTATAGAGAAGTGTTGTTGGTATTTTGGGGTACATTCACAGTCTTGGGTGATTTTGCTTTGCTTGAGGTGAAGAAGGGCTTCGTAGCTGGAGGATGATGCTGGGCTAGAGCTACTCATGGTTGTAATCTTCTTGCTACTTTTTATCTGAATAAAACTATTCTTGTTTCCTTCCATATTCTGGTGTACTTGTTTACATATGCTTGTATATGGTTAATGTACATATGATCCTGCATTATTTATAAATTCAGATCCTTGTTTCTTGCATAGTAGTATGTTGTTGTGATTCTACAAGTCCTTTTGAAGCTGAGCAGACAAAGAGCAAGTGGAAAAAATCTATCAAGAAGGAGAGGGAATCGAGCGCAAGACTCAGGTTGGCCCTCTTGGTTCTCCTCTCATCTATTTCATAAAAGGAATCAATAGTAGATTTTGATTGTTTGTTTCTAAGATAGCCACCCATCTTAGTGGGAATAGTAGCATCTGTGTGGACACTATTCCCGTATAACAAAATGGCAACTCCACTAGGGAACGACTAGATTACTTGTTAGCCTATCTATCCTTGTTTCTTTTATAAACATACAGACGGAGCCTGAAGTCAAGCAAGCTAGCCTTCGAACTGCATTTGTCATAAAAATGTAAAGTAGATCAATGATGCTTCAGTTAATCTCTGGGTTTTTGTTTATAAATTAAACAATAGATCTGCAAGCAATCTAATTGCCTTGAGTGGTGGCTTTAGTAACCTCTTAAATACATACATTGATCTGTACTTATTCAACTTAAACACTTGAACTAAACTACAAACTGTGAGTAAAATCTCGTTCAAATTCTCGCAATGTAACCATCTAGCCTGTATGCATCGCACTTCGCAAATGGAGTAGGTGCGCTGCATACTGGGTTCACTATGTAACAGGTGCGATGGTCAGGGAGGACTGATTTTACCCTTCGACTGTGGATTTTTCTCACTATTTTCAGTCTTATTCAAGAATTTTTTCTGTCTGTAATCAGTGTGCTTCTGTGAATACCCCCTTCTCTAGCATTGTCTTACCTCCTTCGTGCAAAGAACTCTAAACGTCTTTTTATGTATTGTGCGTCGTTTTAGTTCTCTTTTGCAAAAAGTAACATAGGCGAACTGTCATCTCTAGATCTGAAAGTGTCATAGCTGTCATTTTCTATTTTAGAAAGCAATCCCATTGTTTTAGATAGTTGATTATACGGTTATTATTGCATAAGATTTGATTTACTAGTTTTAAAGTGTCGAAAAGCAATTTCCATTTCAAAATCGCAAAGTTTCTCTCTTTCTTTCACTTCGTTTTGAAAAAGAATTTTATTGAGTACAGTCACTTCAAAAGTAATTCAGTTTTGCACATAGTTTTCTTAGTGTCATTTACACATTAAGAGAGATGAAAACCAATACATGCATGTCCATTTGCATCTTGTATGCTTGGCTTGATTTAGGATTGTGCATATTAGCGTGTGCTCTGTGCTCTGTGAAGAAAAGATGCTTGACTTTCTTCCCCTTAGTAGCTAGGATTTTCATTGCTGAAAGAAGATAAAACGTCTGTTTATCATCTTAGACTGCATTTAGGAATTATACATACATCACGTGGTGAACCTGAAAGTAAAACTGTGAAGCAAGATCAACTTAAAATAAATCTCAATGAATCTAACAACGCTTTGGAACTTAACGCAACATCTATAGTTCTAGGCTAGACACATATTCCGACGTCGTAAAGCCTGGTAACTGTTTCTTTCAGTGCTGGTTGGGTGATTCCTCCACTCTGAGACAGCACGTGCCAGTACGGACTTATGCTCCCACATACAGTGGCGTATATATTGGGAGACCACTATAGGCTACATCATTTATCCTCAGGAAGTCGTGTCTGCCATCGTATTGATCGTAATGCACCGAACACAGCATTCGGGAAGACTGACTGTCGTACCGTAAAAAGTATTCTGCAATTTTACGATTGGTTTGGTCATCCTCTTTGCCTAGATCTCCAGAGAAGTCCATTTTGCTCCTTTTCAGACTCCTTAAAGGAAAAGGTCCTCTAAGCGCTTGTCACTTCAAGCTCAATAAAAATTGAACGCGACTAGTGTCATCTTTTGTTTTTTATCGACTCTTTAAAATTGAAAAAACAAGTTGTGTCAAAGTGTCTAAAATTCATTTAATTTGAAAAAAAAATTTCCCTTTTCTTTTGAGTTGATCAAGTAATCCGCAATAGTGGAATAAAGTCAATGAAAACCCCATCGTTTGTGGAGACTTACAAGTCAACCATTGTTGACTCTAGAAGTGAAGCCATTCTGGACGAAGCGAACTCGTTTAACCAGATCAAAGTCCCCTAGGTTGGTTGTGGCAAGCACTCCAACATCCTTAGAGACTCCGGTTACTCCGAACATTTCTGGAATCCCTGCCTCTATAGAAGAAATTCCGCAACAGTAACAAGACATTACAACTGATCCTAGTGTGACGGTTAACACTTCTATTCCTTAACCAGTTACATCTTCTTCAGCACGAGAAATATTTTACAGACCTGAAAGTCTGCCTGTTCCTCCTGGATTGATTTCCATAGAAGAGATTGTGGAAGATCCTCCATCTAGCACTCCAACGCAACTTGGAGCTGGGATCACCCTATATCTTTCTTCATCAGAGAATATTCACCCGCCCTCGGAAGTTCCTAAAGAATCGCTGAGGAATCTTTTGGATGGACTTAATATGTCTGAACAACCGTCAACATCAAGGAATCTGTCACTTGACACAGCAACAACAAAAGTTCCTTCTGCTATTCTGATAATGTTCGTCAGCGTAAAATCTGTCCCAACCAGTTTTCGATCACTGGATGGAGTCCATCTTGGGACTATTTCGACAGTATGCAATGTTCCTGTTTGGTTGTCCGGAATTATATCTGGAATCTCTTACATTGAGTCTCGACAAATTGATCCGTCACAAGGTCAATTTGGGCAAACTGGTCCCCAAAGGCAAATTATTTCTTTGAGC
>APFE030258058.1:5885-18421 GCA_000404065.3 Pinus taeda
TAATTAGTTATTATTTAGTATTATTATTAATTTGTTTCAAGGTCATTTATGAGGCCTTGGATAGATGGTGATCAGGTGTTGTGTTAAGACACTCCTTGATGTGAAATCCCATGTTCAATTCCTTGCCCCAATCGAGGTGATATATTGGACATGATGAAGATGTAGTCATGCCAAGCTTACAAAAGAAAAAAGAAAAAAGAAAATCCCAAGGTCGATAAGAGGAGGAAGAGTATTTAATGGCCTCCACCATGACAAAGTGTTTAGGTACTCATGAGGTCTTGGTCATATGAAAAATAATAAAGCAAAGATATATGGTCTCTACCAAGGACTTTTGTGAGTTAAAGAACATTTGGTGGACACATTTAGGATTATGGGGGATTCTATCCTGATCCTACATCTTAACAAAGGGTCCATCCCGAGGGAGAAATCTATGGAAACGCTATGAAAAGAATAAAAGGATTGTAGAAGATATCTCAGCCAAAGCATGAATTTCCATGTCCTAAGAGACTTCAACATAGAAACAGGACAAGCATGCTAATGAGGGGTGTAAATCGAAGATAGGGGAATTAAAGGTTAATGACCAAATCAAGCCAACTATAATTCCTTAATGTGAGATGAATTCTATTATTATTTTTTTAGTTAAATTGGTTGATAAAAGAAATATAAAAAAAAATGAAAAATGGGTTTCTTTATTCTAATTTACATGGATGGGTTCTTATTTTCTAGGGTGGCTAAAGAATAATTGAAAAAACAATCTCCTTCTTTTTAGTAAGCTATAATTCAAACATTCATAGCACCATCCCAAAATTTAAAAGCTCTCACACATGGTACCTTATGGTACTTCGCACATGGTACTTCATAAAACTATGATGGACCTTGAAAACTTCGATCTCCCTTAAAATATTGGATAACAATCCCTACATACATGTCTCATAAACTTAATGTAGTATAGTTTCTCTAGTCCACAAGCATCTTCAAACTACTTAACAATTATTTGTCTTTCATTGCATCCCTTACTGCCATCAAATTGTAGTCCTTATTAAATGTGTATTCTTTAACAAAATCTTCTTAATTTTTTGTATCACGTGGATCTTCAATATGAGACATTTTCTTGTTATTTACGATTCTGTTATCCCTCAAAATTTCCTAGGCTGAGGAGGAGATCGAGAAGGGTAACCTCGAATCATTTTCAGCTCAGTAGCTAGCCCTCCTAAGCTAGAGAGGGATCTCTCTAAGTATTTATCAATGACTAGCTTAAAAGAACAAAGTTTTTAGGCTAGATATGCAAGTTTGTTTGAATTTTTGAGAATTTAGGGTTTGCTGGACTAGGGTTTAGAGCAAGTGATTAGGTCTAGACTTTAGGAGTGTAGAGACAAGTATGAAAGGAGCTAGGTATCGGTAGGCTATGGTGTACTTGGTATGTTTGTCAATGTAGCATAGATTAGAAGGTTATGAAGAGACTAATAAGCATAAGTAAATATGATTTCATTAGTCTTAGAAGAAAATTAACATAACTATGAATTCCACATAAACAAAGCTTGAAATTCGAGAATCTTGTCTATATAACTGCAAGGCAACTCATAAGAATATGATAAAGCATGTAAACATAGATGATAAAACCATTAGAAAACTGATAGAAAGAATAACAAACACCATGGACTCACTGAACTAGAGTTCCTTAAAAATAGCTGCAACTGCTCCTGTATTAGCTGAAGAAAACATAAACATGCAAGCCTCTCCACAAAAGTCCAACCCTTCTCAGTAAATGAGAAAACATACATATAGACTCCCAGCAACCATTTTCCCACCTTTAGGGGTCGAATCTTAAGGTGGTGGAACAATTAGAAAAATTCTCTCAACAAATAGGAAGAAGTGAGAAGGTCCAACACAAACTCTTCTTTAAGACTTCAAATTGAGTTTTGCCACCTTTATGAGGCTTTAAATAGACACTAAAACAACCTAGCATGTCTATTAACTTCACAATTACATTAGCAAGTCATTATTACATCCGCATTACATCATTAATAACACAACTGGCGAATTTACATTAAAAAGTCTGCTACAGGAAAATATAAATAGTGTAGTTTTTGCATAAGCGTAGCACCAGCTTGCAAACAGTTTTTGGAAGTCTTCTAGAGGTCAAATATGAAAAGCAAGAGAACGGTCAACTACAATTTTGAGTCTAGTTTCTAGATCAACTCGAATTTTGAAACTTGAGCACAGAAAGGCCTCCAAAAACTGATTCTCTCGAGGTGACTCTGTACGCGCAGCGCATGTCCAAAACAGTGGCGGAATGTGTGTTTTTCACCTATATTTTGGCTTTTTCTCTTAACCATTTTACCCACTTACTCGCAAAAGTTGATTTCTAACATCCTTATGGAAATATCTATCTAGGCATATATATTTTTCCTCATTTGGAGCTCTAAGGTGAAAGCGTAGCACCAAAACGTTGCGCTTATAGAAATTCCTAAATTTGCAAAAATAGTCAAAAATGCCCAAAAATTTGAAAATGACAAAATTTTCCACAAATTTCTTCAAAATTGCTGAGTAGGAGTAAAATGAAGTATGTCATGCCATGAGTGAGGCCTCAACAAGTATCTCAAGGCTGACTTTGTCTTTTTGGCCAATTAAGTTTTCCTTGAGTTTTCTCTTTAACTGTTTGATCTTGACTTGGGATATTTTGTTCCTGGTGTATTAATGCATAGCCATGTGCCTTTGCAAGTTTTTGTTCCTGTTGGCCTTCTTGAGGAGCTGCTCCAGGTATCCATTCACCTTATCAAGCTAATAAACTCTATCTGCATTGATGTTTCTAGCGATTAGGTCATATACCATAATCTGCTCCCTTGGTGGTGAAGTCTCTCTTTGTTGCTCAAAAGATCTCTTGGTTGCTCTAGTCCTAAGTCTTCCCGATGCAACTTGTTTTCTTTTACCTTGGAAACTTTCATTTGAACCACTGCTTTTCCCTTTGTATCTTCCTTCTTTGACACTGCTTCCTGCTTGTTTAGCATCATCTAGTTCACCTTCAGTTGCATGTTTTCTGGTTGTAGGCATGATATTAGAGAATTTGCCTCTATCAATTTTCCATTTAACTTCTTGATTTCAGTCTCCTTAACCTTGATTATCTGATCTTTGATTTTTCCCTCTTGTTCTTTCTCTTTTGCTATCACATGTGTGTCCGAATGAGAGGACTCTTCATGCTGTGAGGAAACTGCTTCTTTACCTATTGTAGGCTTGGCTCCTTCAACCACCTCTTGAGAAAACACAAGCCTATCACCTCTGGAGTAGGTATGAGACCCTTCTGACTTGTCCTTTCTCTTAGTTGATCTGCTTGAGGAAGCTATCTCTTGTTGCATAGGTGAACCTGAAGGCAAGGTTTTATCATGAAACCTAGTTGAAGAAGATGAAGGAAATGCTAACTTAGCAAAATGGTCCCAAGACACATTTGCTTGTGCAAGTTGATGACAAACCAACACTTTGACTAGACCATGATGAGACAAATTAGAGTGATATTTCTCCCCTTGTGATTGCACCTTCTTTGCATTTTGACCAACCTCTTATACAAGTTTACTTGTTGTACACCAATGAAATGCATGAGAAGTTTCATGTGGTACTTGTATATCCTTGTAAACCTGCCTTCACATGTGAAATACCTCATGGTCATCTTCATGAGAGGGGTGTACCTATCCAAAAAATGTCTAAATGGAAAAATATAGCTTGGAATTGCCTGGTACTGTGGTTTTAGGTATATTTTATAGAGTTGAAGGTCAAGCTCTTCCCTTTTAAACCAGTTCTCTCCAATGTCTGGAATCATGTAGTTGAGGAGACAAGTTGGCTTGACACAATAATTTGGAACCATGCTATGGTAGCTTTTTCATCTTTCAACTTGGTGGCAAAGGCACTAGTTAGTTGGTCATGATATTTTAGTTCTTCAAGCTATTGAAAAAACTTAAGGCAGCCAACATCTTCAAATGTTTTCATGGAAAAGGGAGAAGACAAAACCTCATGGTTTGATGTGGGCTCATGTCTAATGAAATGCCCTCCTCTATGCTTCTTTTGCTCTGAAGTTTCAAAATCCATTTTGTGCCTTAGCTCTTAGTGACAAACTATGGTTTGACTACGTGAAAACAAGGTATTTTGAAGGGTTGTGTGAGAGTTTAGGAAAAATGAGCGGTATGGGAATGTGGGAAAATTTTGAGAAAATTTAGGGAAGTATAGGGGAAGTTTAGGAAGCCACGAAAAATAGAATTATCATATTTGAGTGAGTGGAAGGCTTCCAAAATTGTAAAACACAGTCCTACAGTGAAAATGAGTGCAAATTTGCTAGGGTTTGGGTAGAAATGGTGGAATTTAGGAGTGGGTTCGATGAAAGGTATGTAGGTAGGTATATTTGAGGTAGATAGTGGTGTGAGAGCACAAATATATGATTTTTATCAACAATTTGACAAGGAAAGAGTAAAATCTCATAAAATGCCTTCAAAAACCCTAGAAAAGGAGCTCGAACACATTGAGCTTAAGAAAAGAAAACGAAAGAGTATAAACCCTAAGGCAAGACTATCAACATGTTTCATATGCAGAGAAGAGTCACCATGAAGAGGCCAACAACTATAGAAAACCCAATCCTTGCATAAATGATGAAGTAGCAAACATTGAATGTGTAGCAGAGGCAGAGTGTTTGCGTAGCACAAGTTTTAGAAATTGGTTTTGAGTGCAAATAGATCTTCTTGGCATGGAAAATTTACCTCATTGGAGTGATGTGGAAAGCTAAATGTAACAATGAGCAAGTGGAGAATGAAAAGAGTGAATGGTGAGCTTTTATACATGAGAGAAATCGATTTTTCTGTGTAGAACAATAGTGGACCCACCAATAAATTTCATTTGGACTTTGACACTCTTCTTTTTTATGTTTTCATAATGACATTTCATTTGAGGAAATGAAATAAAACATAGCTTTTCAAACCTTGGTGACCCAACTAACTCCCACTCTTCTTTTTGACATGAAACTGAAAGGTGTAAAGCTTGATTTTCCATAATTGCATCTAGTGACCTAGTGGTGAGCTAGTGATGATTGATTTGTGACCCATTTAATGGATTATGGACCAAAATGACAATGGGACTCCACTGATTATGAGATGCCTTGACCAAGATGGTGACTTTTACCATGAGACTAAAAAGACTAGTGTAAATTGACTTTCATAACTGGTGACCAAATTTTATTGAAAAAACCTTTTTGAAACTAAAAATGTGACCAGAAACCCTAAAACAAACTATGTAAAAGTTCATTTGATCGTCAGTGAAAGGATGCAAAGACTGACACTAACATTGGCTCCATTTGGGTATGACAACTCCTTGGAGGTGTCAAGAACATAGTAGAACAGGAAGCCTTATCCATTGAGCAATGGAGTCAAAATGCTGAAGACTAGACTCAAACTGAAGATTGACTGACTTGTTGACTTCGACAAATTGAACTAACTTGACTCAAAAAAAATGAAATCAATAACTAATCAAAGGAGCCTTATGTCCTTCTCCTTGGGATTCAAAATTCTATGACATCTACTTGACACTTGAACATAAAAAACACACTGGTACATACAATGGTGATGAAATTTCAGAACTTTTTCAAACATGGTAGTGCTTGAGAAGCCTACCATTGATCGCTCCTCCTCAATAATCTTCTCCTTTCATCTCCTCCAATAGAAAAGCATTCTTTCCTCTGAAAGAAGAAATTCTGTAATGTCCCTTCCACAAGTTTTCAAATTTGCCATGTTTGCCCTTTTCTTCATTTCTAGCATCCCATCGAAGAACTACATCTCCCAAATTGAAATTGTCCTCTTTTGTCTTGCAGTCATAAATATTCTTGATCCTTTCTTGAAGTTTAAAAGTATTTTGAAAGACTTCCTCCCTTGTTTGCTGTAAATGAATCATTTGATTTATCCTTTGCTACATATCATTTGTTTAGTTGTCCACTTCTTGCAGAATTTTCATAATCGAAACAATAAGAGATAAAGGAAAAACTGTATCAGCCTTGTACATCAACTAAAAAGGAGACATACCTATTGATTTCTTAGTGCTAACTCTGTCTGCAATAAGGCATTAATGAGCTTTTTATGCTAGTTCTTCTTGTTCACTTCTAAAACCTTCTTGATAATGTTAACCAAAGATTTGTTGGAAGATTCCGCCAGACCATTCCCTTGTGGATGATAAGAAGTGGAATGTCCTAATACAATATGGTACTTAGCAAAGAACTCTGCCATCCTTTTTGAATTGAAGGCAACAACATTATTAGTAATTATTTTCTACGGCCAAAGAAATCTAGACAAGATATTAGACTCGATAAATTGGATGATAACAGAATTAGTATCTTGCCTGGTTGGGATTGCCTCAATCCACTTTGTGAAGTAGTATGTGATTGTCAAAATCCATTTATGTTGTGACGATGATGAAGGATGGATCTTGCCAATGAAGTCAAGACCCCACTGTTGAAAAGGAGTAGAAATTGAGATGGGTTGCAAGGGTAATGGCAAAAGTTTTTTCTTCCCTTGGAAAATTTGACATTCATGACAGCTCATCATTGTTTTATATACATCGGAAAAAAGAGTAGGCCAATAGAAGCTAGCTATCAAGACCTTATCTATTGTAGTCTTCCAAAAATTATGACCACCACAGTCTCCTTTGTGAAAATATTTCATCACATCCTTAGCTTCATTTTTTACCAAACAAATCAACAGTATGCCACCAAGATCTTTCCAGTATAAAACACCATCAAGAATACAATACTTTGAAGATTTCAATTTTAAGGATCTAGATTTACCTTTGGGAACTTCCGGTGGAGGATTTAAATGCTGCAAGACATAGACAATGTCGAAATACCATGGAGAGGAGAGGAACATGTCGAACACCTGTAAGTATGGGTCTTCTTTTTCTTCTTCTTCAAAAAGTGCTGCAATCAAATTAATGTCTAGTGCATGTAGATTAGATTCATCCATAAGCTTAGCCAAACCTTGTCCCTTGATGAGCTTTGTAGGCTTTATCTCCAAATCATACTCCAGCATGGCTGCAATCCATTTTCCTCTTCTGCCTTCAGGCTCTGTTTGCACAAGAATTTATTTCATTGTTGCTATAGGAACATAAGAAATGGTGTGGGAATGTAGAATATAAACTCGAAAATCTTTGAGAGCTTTGACTAAAGCCAAGGCTTGCTTCTCAATGATGTTGTATTTTAGTGTTGCAGCTCTTATGGTGCGACTGAAGAATGCTATGAGCTGCTCATTTTTCTGATCTTTCATTTGCATTAGGATTGCTGCTAATGTATGCTTGGAGGAAAATGAAACGATGATGAAATCTGAAGTATAATATGGACTAATCAAAATGGGAGCAGTAGACAATGCAAACTTTACTGCATGAAATGATTTCTTAGCCTCTAAAGACCACTTTACCTCACTCTCCTTCTTCAACATGCTTGTCGTCTCTTCCAAACGTTTAGCTAGACTGGGGATGAATCTTCTCAAAAAATTCATTTTTCCATTAAAAGACTCAATCTCTTTCTTGTTCCTTGGGAAATCTAATTACTGAATGGCTTGAACTCTTGCAGGATCAATGCAAATGACGCTTTTAGAGATGATGTGTCCCAACAGCTTACCTTCTTCCATGGCGAATATAATCTTCTTTGGATTGAGTGAGATACCAAATTTTCTGCGTTTTTGAAAAACAACTCTCAAATGATGTAAATGATCTTCATCAGATTTGGAAAACATTGTGAGATAATCTAAATAAATAACCAGAAATACATCTTTCTCATTGGTGAAAGCTATGTCCATAGCCTGATGAAAAGTCGCTCCTGCATTCTTTAATCCAAATGGCATCTTGGCATACATGAAAGTACCCATGGTGTTGTGAAGGTTGTTTTCAGCTGATCATATATATGCACTAAAATCTGATTGTACCCAGAATTTCCATCAAGCAATGGCATCCTGGAAGACCCAACTACCCTCTGAACTATGTGATCCATCTTCGGCAGGGATAATTGTCCTTCAAGGACACTTTGTTTAAATTTCTGAAATTAATGCAAAGACGAATCTCCTTGGTCTTCTTTCTTATTGGCACTAGATTAGATATCCTTTCAGAAAATCGAATAGGAACTATGATACCAGACTTATAAAGCCTATTTACCTCTTCTTCAATTGATGGCAACATCTTAGGATTAATCCTTCTCAGTTTCTAGCAAAATGGCTTTTGATCAGGCTTGATCGGAATGGTGTGTTGAATGATGCTCTTGTCATAAACTTTCAGATTTGAATAATCCCAAGAAAATACGTTAGAAAATTCTTTCATTAATTCTATGTACTTACTTTTCATCTCAGGAGATAATGATTTTGAAAATTTGACTAGCTTAGGCTTGTCGGTTGCACCAATGTTCATATCTTCAACTCCTTTCTCTGTGGGGACCAAGGTGGGATTTTTGGCAACATCATCCCAATCAAACAACTCTTCCAAAGGTAAAAGGCCTCTTGGAATGTTTTTGTCCTTCAGTTGTAGTATTTTTATCTTAGTTGCTTCAAAATTTGGATCATTCATATTAGATGCATCATCAATGCGAGAATTCTGAAATTCTCCTTCCAAATGCAAAAAATTGTTGATTTGTTTTTCATCCCCAAACACTTGCCAAAACCTCATATTATCATGGATAGCTGGGCGATGTTTAATATGAATAGTATATTTCTGATTGGAGTGAATGGGAATCTTCACCATACTAGTCGTAGTAGCAAGAGAATCAACTATAACATTCTGAGTTCTAGGAATAAGAGACAAAGTGTATTCTAAAAAAGTTTTAAGGATGTCAAGGACAACATTGCAATAAGCTCTCATTCTTGGATGCTTGGCTTGGTATTCCCCTTTCAGTTGTTTTATTACCAACTCAGAGTCGCCATAAACAAAAATTTTCTTTGCTCCCAACATTTTCAGAATTTTGAGACCAGAAATCAATGCCTCATACTTCGCTTCATTGTTTGAACATTCAAAGGCTAACTTGTAAGAACTCATTCTTACATTGCATGGGATTTTACATGAATGATGCAATGGACCATGGATCCAAACACCAATCCTAGCTCCTTCTCTTCCCAATGCACTGTCAAACTCCATGGTCCATAGACCATTGTATTCATCTAGAAAAAGGATTTCTTAAGGTTGTACTATTTGATCTTTTGGAGGAAGAGTAGCTGTCTCAACACACTCTATTTTCTGCACTAAAATCTCAACAATCTTTTCAAGAGGGTTTGTTGGCTGCAAACACTCTTCATCCATCTCTTTCCCTTCAGCAATGATAACTTTTTGCATGCTACCTACAACCCTTGGAACTTCTGAAATTTCTACAAGCTGACTTTCATCATCAACTGAATTCATATCACTATATAAAATGAAAGAATCAAGATTTGTATGGACAACATTTATAGGATGATTGATTGGCCTTTCCTTACTATTGATCATGAATTTCATCTTCTTTTCCCGATAGAGTTTCCTAGGCTGCCCAAATATTGGGATAGTGGCATATGAAAAGTCAAGATGTAAAGTTCCTTTCAGTTTTTCTCCCCAAGAACTTGAAAGTAACATACCAAACCTAGGAGGAATATCAACAACCACTACATCCATAAGTATATTCTTGGCCTAAATTTGGTCCAAGGACACTACTAAGTCTTTAATGAGGCCAAGACATTTCACTCTACCCGAATCAAAAGAATAGAGGTCATGATAAGGTCGAGTGATACTCAATCCTAGTTTGTCCATGATGAATTTAGGCATAAGATTATGTGAGGCACCGGAGTCTAGCATGGCATTATGGAGGATGAAGTCATGAAGTTTGAGGCTAAGATAAAAAGGATGGATTTCACTATCTTCGGGAGTTCCTTCTAAGGCTGGACCAAAAAGGATTGCTGGCTCATCATTGGCAACATTCATTGTATCTGACATCTGGTCAACTTTAAGCATTTTTGCAATCTGAAGCTTATATTTATCATTCTTCACTAATTCATTGGGAGGAATTGAAACTTTCATCTTAGAAAATTCATTTTCCAAACTAAAAAGATTAGATTGCTTTTCTACCTACTTTACAATGAGTCCTTCTTTTCAATCTGCCCTTTAGCTTGAGATTCCTTCCTCTTACTTTCACTTTGAAACTCCTTATCTTTTTTCACATTGCTAGTAGATGCCTCATTTGTCTTATCCCGACTCAGTATGACAATTTCTTTTTCTTTATTCTGATTTACAGGAGTTGCTTCCTTGCTTTGTGTGTCTTTCTGTAGATTTTGCCTCTTCTAGTTCAGTGTAACACGTACATTTATGTTCCTCAAGTTGTACTGCTTTTGGAGATGACTAAGAGCATTTTGATATCCTCTTTGGTATTCTTCAGTTTGAACAACCCATAGATCGTCACTGGCAAGTACGAGTTCTTGATCACTTTGTGTGAAAGAATCTTCAGAAAACTGGTCTTTTTCTATTAGAAAGGAATACATCTCATCTTCTTCAAAGAAGGGATTTGCTTCTAAAATCTCTTCTTCATCTTCTTCCTGGCCTTCGATATAGTTTTGCTGAAATGAGGCTTTTACTTGTCCTTGGGGATCTTGATTTCGCTACTCTTTCTGTCTATTTTTGAATTCTTGTTACTGTTGTCCGTGAAAGTTTAGATTCATCACTGAAGGCTCTGCTTTTTCGGTCAGTTATGGACATTATATCCATCGTTCTCTCCATGGTTTTGATCATAGTGTCAAGCTTTACATATGAAGATGATGAAGGTTATTCTTTAAAGACAACTTTCTTCTTGGTCCTTTTAGGATTTGATTTAGACTTCTTGATCAGCAAATTGGCTTCAAAGCTTACTACGTTTCTTTGCATTTCCTCAAGAGTGGCAGGGTATCTCTCTCTGGGATGATATGCCATGTCTGGGTCAAAAGCATCAGGATATGAAGAAGCGCTAGGCCAGGTGGAGGCTTCATATCATCAGGTATAGAATTGTACACCATATTGAATCTTGTTGTAAATTCTTGAACTATCTCGTTTGGATTTCTTTTCATTGAGTTATTATCAGCCAATATCTGCAATGGGTTCTTTTCTCTTGCCAGCGAGCTAGGAATAACTCTATCAATCGTTGTGAGTTATTGGCAGAATTAGCAACCAAGCTACGAAAACACTTCTTCACATCTCCTGAAAATCTCTGAACTATGATTCTCATATTAGCATCATCTTCATCAATTTCTTCTAGATCAATAAAATCCACCAACTTGTCTTCATGTTGCTAAGCTGTGATTTTTTCACTTCCATCAAACAAAGGGAGTATGTTTCCATAATTTTGAGGCAGAGCAGCAAGTTGAGCAGGTAGTAGGAGACGTGCAAATTGCACCATGACTACTAGAGGTAATGGAGGTGCTATAATTGGTTGTGTAGGTAAAGATGATGGAACTGATGGAGGTGGTAGGAAAGATGATGAAACTGAAGTATTTGGAGATGTAGTAGATGTGTTTAGAGGTGTAGTAGAGGATGAAGCAGTAGTTAGGTATTCAAGCTGACACTGGATGTAAGCTTTTTTAGTAGTGATATGGAGTTGGTTGGAAAGGCTTTCAAGTTTGTCAAAATTCAACCACAATTCATGATCAACTTGAGTGGAAAAAGATTCTGAAGAATGAGAATGAGTTTCAAATTTTAAAGGCTTAGATATCCCTTCAGAAATGCAAGACTCAGACTTTGACCTTGAAATAGACAATTCTATTTGAACATCAAAAGGAAGCTGCTCAAAAGCAATTAGATTTTTAGGTAAATAGGTTGTTCTCTTAATTTTTCAAACTGAACTTTTAGTAATAGGTAGCTTAAGTTTTCTGAGAAGTCTTTCTGGGTCTTCAACAATAAAAGGTGGATTTGGGTCAGGATTTGACCTAGTATGTCTTTTAGGAGCCAGAACTTTCTCACCTTAAACTTGATGAAACTAGTAAACTAAGCCTAAGTTTAGATACTGGAAGTTGTAAGCTACAGAACCAATTTTTTCTTGCAATCTCTAATGGAAAGAATCATAGGAATGATTTATCAGTCGTTTCCCCGACAACAACACCAAAAATGTTATCCTTGACAATTTCCTAGGCTAATGAGGAGATCGAGAAGGGTAAGCTGTTGGGTTGTGTTATATTCTTTCCACGACTAACCTACGTAGTGAACCAGGGGGTTAGAGGGGGGGATGAGCACCCCCTTCGTTGCATCGATTGCGCAACGGGGGGGTCACAGGGGGGGCGGCAGCCCCCCTTGTCCAGGGGGTTTGAGGGGGGCGGGTAGCCCCCCTCTACGGGGTTCAGGGCAGCGCCCCGAGAAATTTTTTTTTGGACCCTATATTAGGTTGGGCGAACCTACCTATGGTTTTCGGTCCATGGTTTTGGACGCGATGGTTTTCGGTCCATGGTATTGGATGCTTCGACATGTATAATTATGTATTGTAACATTGAAAGGAATATAATGAAAAATCAAGCTGGTAGTCTTGGTTTTGAGATCCAGTGGGAAATCTCTGT
>APFE030258062.1:0-31547 GCA_000404065.3 Pinus taeda
GTATTATCAATCAATGAACTAACTAAACAAAAATGGTGAAAGTGAGATTACATATATTACAAAATTGAAATATTTTATTTAATATAGTATCAAAATATTTTGTTTATAGCTAACTTGTCTACATTAAAATGTCTTTTTTTCATTAATATATTTTTAAATACATCTCCCTCACATGGGACATAACACATTTTTTTTGTGATTAATATTTCCCAAGTGCCACATATCAAGTTCATATAAGAATTAAAAATTTCTTACCACATTCTCACCCTCAATGAGGCTTGGCTCTTGCTAACTCATAAATTCCTCCCTCACACCCACCATGTTGTAGTTTTGTGTGCATATATGCATGGCATTGAAATATTTTATTTGACATGCCCGATATTGAAATACTTTATTTAAAATGACATCGAAACATTTTATTTGTGGATCACTCGTTTATATGAAATTGTGTTTTGCTATTAATATATTTTTAAATAGATCTCCCTCACATTTAGCGATTAGAAAAATTCCACATATCAAATTCATATAAGAATTGAATGAATTACACATTTTCCTCATACCAAGAAGCAAATGAGATTTTTCATTTTTAATTATTTTCTCACCTAAAATTATTTTAATTAAGGTGGAGATTGAAATATTTTGTTTATGGTCGAGGTTATTATTATTATTATTATTAAACTGCCAACTTTTTCATTCTATGTATCAAGATATATGAAGTTGATATTGAAATATATCAATTAATATGCATATCCAAAAATTTTATTTAAAGCTTATAATGAAATAATTAAAAAAAAAATGTTTCTTCCTAAAGGAAAACGTAAGATTTTTTTAACTTTCATATTTCAATTCTCCTTATTTTTTATTTACACTATTGTTATTGTGGTGCCCTTACATTATTATCGTTATGTCGGCCCTGATTACATTATGCCCCCTTAGACTCCTATATATAGAAAGGAGGTCTTGTCATTTGTTTCATCCAAGAATTGTAGATTTGTGTAATATAAAAGAGGTTTCCCCCTCAAAGAGGCTGATTTCTAAGGCGTTGATCTATCATTTCTATCTTTTTGTGAGTTGGTTTCATAACATTCTATATCAGAGCTTTGAATTCTAGGGAGTCACTACTCCAAACAGGTCATCGTGGAATTTTCGCTATAACTTTTTTCTACGACGTTTCTGAATCTAAAAAAAAAATCCATTTGAGATGAAATCGTTTTAAACCCCAGATCTGAATCTTAGATCTTTTTTTCGCTATATTTTCGAACATTTTATCTGAGGAATTTATGGTTTTTGCAGACTCCCAAATTACATTCCAAATAGGTGACCTTGCGAAAATCATCATAACTTTCTCCCCCGGCATCAGATTGCAATTTCATAAGAAGTTACAGAAAGAGGATGGACTTTAGATTTATATGTATCTTTTTTAGATCTGAAGGTCAAAACAGTGACACGCGGCAGTTCATACAAGTTTTATCTATTGAAAGGTAAAAAATCATGTCATCTTTAGAGATTGGGCATAACTCTTTCTTAGAGAATCCAATTTCGATCAGACTGATGACATTGGAAAGATGACATAGAGGGCCACTGTAGGTTGCAATTTCAGACCTTAGATATATGAAATTTTAGAGCTATAACGGATTCAAGATCAAACTCCTAAAATCAAGAAAAAGTGATATGAGGAAGTTTGATGACAAGGATCCGGTAAATTGGATACTACAGATGGAACAATATTTCAATCTACATGAGGTACAAATTGCATCTTTATATTTATAACCAAATCAAATTTTATGGTATGGAGGGCTTTCTTCTCATAAACAATTTGTCACCTGGTCAATTCTCATGGAGGAAATGATTGCACATTATGAGGATATAGAGAGAAACACCTTCTTTAGCTAATTGATAAGTCTCAAACAAAAGGGTTTAATGGCAGAGCACATTGACGACTTCCAAAAATTGAATATAAGGGTAAATGATATTCTAGAGAAGTAAAGGGTTGATGTCTTCATCATGACTTTAAAGGATAACATTCAACATCAGGTTCGTCTTTGGAAACTTGATTCATTAGAGAAGGCATTCAGGTTGGCAAGAAAAATTGAAAACGAAATTATGGAAACAAAGAATCCTACTACTCACAACTATAAATATGGAAGTGTTTTTGCTCATAACCTTCCACAACCTACAAGGTTTACACCACAACAATTGGAAGAAGAAAGAGAAGAAGGGCTTTGTTACAATTGTGATAGAAAACACACTAAAGGTCATAAGTGTGAAGAGAAGAAATTATTTTGCTAGATTGTGAAGAGGAGGAACGAGAGGATCAAGAAATGTCAAAGGAAGAGGATATACACAAGGAACCAACCCTAGATAAAGAATAAATGAATCCAACCATATCTTGTAAAGCATTGGGAAGAATTACCACTCCTCAAACTCTCAAGATAGAAGGACATATCATGAAGAAAAAGGTTCAAGAAGTGAAAGATCATATAGAGAATCAAGAAATGAATCTGCCCATATCTTGTAATGCATTGGCAAGAATTAACACTCCTCAAACTCAAGATAGAAGGACATATCAAGAAGAAAATGGTTCAAGCAGTGAAAGATCATATCGAGCATCAACAACAAGTTCTCCAACTTTTAAAGGATAAATCCACTTTGGTGCGAAATAGAATGAAACAATGGGAATATCAACATCACAGTCAAAGAAGTTTTGATGTAAGCGATTGGGTAGTTTTATGAATAAAACCATACAAACAAATGTTCCTCAAGCAAGCTAAGAAGGAAAATAAATTATCACCAATGTACTATGGTACTTACAGGGTGTTGCAAAAGATTGGTACTATGGCATACAAATTGGAGCTTCTTGCATCTTCCCAAGTGCCCCCAGTTTTCCATGTTTCATACTTAAAGAAGTTTATAAGTGACAAGATCCCAGTTCAAACAATATTGTTGGAATTAGATGAGGAAGGAAAAATCATCTTGGAACCTGAAGCAGTCACAAAAACAAGAACCTGACAGCTACGAAATTGATCAATTTCAAAGTATCTCATCAAGTGGAAGAACTTACCACCTGAAGATTCCACATGGGAGGACGAGAATTTTATACATAAGCATCTAGAACTACTCAAGCATTGCGGACAACACTTTTTGAGTGCAACCCCCTTATTATATTGCCGTGCCCATGTAGTCCCCATATTGCTATTATTGTGCCCCATAGAAGCCCACATTGTTATTATTGTTCCCTTACATTATTATTGTTATGTCGGCTCTGATTACAATATGACCCCTTAGACTCCTATATATAGAAAGGAGGTATTGTCATTTGTATCATCCAAGAATTGTTCATTTGTGTAATATAAATAAGGTTTCCCCCTCGAAGAGGCTAATTTGTAAGGTATTGATCTATCTTTTCTATATTTTTGTGAGTTGGTTTCAGTATTTTTGTGATTCACATTTGAGAGCACATAGAAAAATTGAACTTAATCATTTCAACTTATGTGGCCCAATGCATGTTCCTTTTGCAAGTGGAAATAAATATATGATGACATTTATTGATGACTACACCAGAATGTGTTGTGTTTATTCATTGATGAACAAATTTGATGCTTTTCGAATATTCAATAACTTTCATGCATGGATCGAAAATGATGCACAATCTCATATTAGCTTTATTGGCACTGATAGTAAAAGAGAATACACTTAAAATGAATTTTAAAACTTTATTTGCCAGCATGGGATCAAACATCAAAAAATTGTGCCTTCTAATCCCCAACATAATAGAGTAACATTAAGAATGAACATGACAATCTTAAATATGGTACGTTCCATAATGTTTCTCGAGAATGTTAAACTGATGTTTTGGGCTAATGAAGTTCTATGTGTTGTATATATGAATAATAGGTTTCCATCTAATTTTATTAGAAACAAGACTACACGAAATGTGGTATGGCCACATTCCTTTGGTAGAGCATCTCATGGTCTTGGTTCTACCTGTTATGCCTTGATACCTAAGGAAAAAAGAACAAAACTTGGTACAAGGAGTCATAAGTGTATCTTGGGTTATTCAAATACTTCTAAATCATACCATCTCTATGGTGAAGTTAATAAGAAGTTTGTAGCGTCTAGAGATGTGATGTTTCTTGAATCTTCCAAGGCTGACAATGTTGTTGAGTGGCAACTTGCTTGCTTGGATAGATTCAGACATGCAAAGTCTTTTAAAGAATTTGATAATAATATTCCACATCTTGAAGGGTGGATTCCTATACTGGATCAATCCATGGAATCTTCTTCTGAAGCACTCTCTCCCCTCCATGAAGCTCCATCCACTGATTCAGATGGCACTTAGATTGCTGTGATTGACAAAATTGGGAGACTAAATCTTGACTTAGCCCCAACTCAGTCAATTGTGTAGCCTAGGCCATCTCAGAAAGGTCCTCTAAAATGGTTGACAAAGACACTTCAAAGTGTTCATCCTAATGAGGCTGGAAAAATAGGAACAAGAAGTACAACCAGGAAAAATGGAGGTGATGTAGATGATTCTGATTCACCTATTGATATGGATGTTTCTTATGATCGTGAACTAATTTTTTCTTCATATTTTGAACCAACTTCCTTCAAAGAAGCCTCTTCTCATGGTGAGTGGAAAGAAGCTATGTAGAAAGAATATGATGCCTTGATAAAGAATGGCACTAGGAAGTTAGTTGATCCTCCGTTGGGAACCAAACCAATAGGCTACAACTGGGTCTACAAAAATAAGTATAAAATTAATGTGTCACTTGATAAGCACAAATCCAGGCTTGTGGTAAAAGGTATTGCATGGAAGGAAGATGACTATGAGGATACCTTTTGCCCCACAATAAATGGGCTACCATCTGGACATTGTTTGCCTTGGTAGCTCAAAATGGTTGGGAAGTCCACCAAATGGATGTAAAAAATGCTTTCTTGAATGGAGATATGAAAGAGAATGTTTTTTATGTACCAACTAGAAGGATGTGTTGTGAAGGGCCAAGAACAAAAAGTATGCAAGCTTGTAAAATCCTTGTATGGCCTTAAGCAAGCAACACGGGCTTGGTATAATAAGTTAACTCAGCGTCTTCTGAAAGTCAACTTTGAACATTATGATCTTGATGATGAAATTTTTTTTGTCAATAAAGTTGGAAAAACAGTTGTATACCTTATGGTGTATGTAGATGATCTTTTGATGACAAGGAACAATCAAAGCTTTATTGCATCCATAAAGAAGGAATTGAGGAAATGTTTTAAAACGTCAGACTTGGGGTATGTTCAGTATATCTTGGTATTGAAATAAATTAACATCTGAATTTTATATTCCTCTCTCAAAAGAAGTACATTATATATTTTCTAAACAATATTGGCAAGGCTAAGTGCAATCCTTTGACTACTCCAATGGAATATAACTTAAAACATCCACTGAAGGGAAATAATTTGAGGATGCAAAAAAGTATACACAACTTGTAAGAGGATCTCAACTCCCTAACTACTACTAGACCATACATTTCATTTGTTGTTGGAATCCTCTCTAGGTTTATGCAAAAGCCTTCTGAGGGACATTGGTCTACTGTAAAAAAGAGTTCTAAAGTACTTGAAGGGAACTCAAGGTTTTGGACTTAAGAATATGCAGACGGGCGACTTCAGCTTGTGTGGATACTCTGATTCAAACTTTTTGTTTTAGAGAATTTAGCATCTACGGATAAACACTAATTCACTAGACAAGTAGCTATGCCTAGAACAACAGTTTAAAGTGTTTTAGACTTTTCTTATAAACAATAGATAAGATGAGAAGATAGAGAGCTGTAGTTGCACTTTCCTCTCGTCTCCCTTGTATCGATTATGTCACTCCTTCCCATACTTAATCCGCTTGAGAAGTACCCTGTAAACATAACACAAGACAAAAACTGATCAAATAATATGGTCCATTCAATATAAATGAAAGGAATCCGAAGCAATTTATACATATAAGCATTACAAAAGAACACAACATATGGAAAAAGGTTCAAACACTTTATTTGATAGAAGAAGTAATTACAACCATCAACATTTGATTCAAAGTTATTCCTCCAGCTTGGATCCCATCCACATCACATTAAAATCAAGACAAGCTTGTGGCATCACATCATTTGCTCCAAAGTCAAGTCTCATAGTAGCATTATCTCCTTATAATTCAATATAATCCAACCCCTGATAACTTAGATGAGTGGTCAATTTATAGGATGATGAAGGAGGTTTTTCCATTAGTGGTGACATTGAATGGCCTTCCATACTTAGAATTAGATCGATGCAGGAAGGGATGAGAGGATAGGATGCTCCTTAACTCATTCCTCATCCATTTTCGAGCTCATAGGAGTTGATAAGAAAGGGAAACTTCTAAATGACTCCAAAAGGTAAGAATATTCACCAAACCCAATGTGAATTTTGCTCCTTCTCAACTAGCACAAGTGAAAAGAAGCTTACGTGCTCTGCAAATCACCCTGGAAGTGGACTTAACTACTCTGCAGCGCACCTTGATAAGGGCTTACCTATGCTAGTCCCTCTAAAGGCAATTTTTTTATGTCTTCAAGTCATGAAACTGTCTGGGAAGGAGGCATTCAAAGGGGTGACTTGTTTAGGTTATGAAACAATTGAATTTAGGGTTTGATGAGCCCTAAAACGCTGATCTGAATTTTGGGATTTGATGTGCCCAAATGGATCTGTAATAGCTGCCCCCTAAAGCATGAAGTTGAAAAAATGCCAATGTTGAATGAAATGCTTTACGATGTGATGAGGAGATATTGAGGTGGAAGGTGACCTGCATCAATTATAATACATATATCATTATATTTTATTTTACATGAATTACTGAGGGAAGGCATACCCATGCTCAACTTATAAACTTTCATTACATGTACATAAACAAACGTCTACACATATAGACCCATGATCGGAATGACTATCAATGTAAAGCGATTGTACATATGATTTAGTACTCCTAATATCGTAGCTCAGATGGATGAAACTAGATCTAGGGTATTCAATCTCATTCAACCATTTGCTCAAGTACGAGTCTAACCATGTGAATATCTGATCTAAAGTTGAATATGGGAAGATACCATTTGATTACCAGCTAATGATGTAAGTTGTTAATAGATGCGAGAGAAATCACAGATAATGATAATGATCCTCAAGGTACTGTAGTACATTCGCAATGGTGTGAATGGATGATTTGATGTTGAACACCATACAAAGTCTTTTGGTTGAAGGCCACTAATGTATGCCTATTGCCAAAAGTGAGAAACTTGCCATTAATGCATGCAAGCCTCAAGGTACTGAATGGGTGTTTCTAAGTCAACTTCTTAGATAATCAGTTGATGTCAACAAGAGGTGACTCATCACAGGAGGGCCTTGATGTATCCCACATCAATGACAAAAAATGAGTGCGGTGATTTTAGAGATGGAATTTGACTGACCAGACAAGGTTCAGGAATGGTGGTCATAAAAATGAAGGTTTATGGTTTTGCAAAAGATGGATTTTGACTAGATGACTTCTCTTGAACATGTCGGCGACACTAAAGTGAATTGGTAGCACTGACCCAAAACAAAGTGATGGATGGTTTGATAGAACAATGGTATGATAACCATCAAGCTAATAACCCAACCCAAATAGTCACGATGATGGAGTGAAAATGTCATGTTCAAGAGCGACATGCTACCATAAAGTGGTTTTCCCCCTTTCCATTTTCCCTAGTCATTACTGACTAGTACCTCTTTATTTTTATCAAGTATGAGGAGGATAACACATGGTTCTTGTATAATTTCACCCTTTGAGAAAATCCATCACTATTTGATGTTTTAATGAGTCTAGCGAAGGTGAAACTCGGCCTTGTCTAGATGGACAAGTTTGTCGCTATATGATGTTTTTAACGAGTTTAACGACAAATATAACTTGGTCCTTTTCATGTTTAGAGATTTTGAAAAGGTGCAAAAAGAAAACTCCACAAGTTCATTTCTGTAAATTAATCTCTCAAGTCTGAAAAAGCATAAAATAATACAAGAGAGATACCTTTTCTAATCCGTTAACGAGTTGGAAAGGATAAGCGCTTAGCAATCTTTTCATGTTTAGAGAGTTTGAAAAGAGCTTAAAGAGGACTCCATTTTGAGGAATGAGTGGTGTCTATGATAGCAACTAGCTCTGGTGATGTTGGAACTTCTCAAAACATGTTGATTTATGTGAAGAGGCTGGCTAATAAGACCACTCATTAAAACTGTTCCTCAAAAATGGTAAAACAATCAAGTGAACACATATGATTGGGCAAACGGATGGTGGTGATGGGATGAAAACAACCAAGGATCATCTAATGAAATAAGATGATAGAAAGGCAATCACGAGCGTTAAAAATGGAAATGGGTCCATTTCTACACAAGCTTGAACCATAGGGAACTATGCTTGGATTCAGTCTCATGTTTACACAAGCTTGAAACAATAAAACTATGCTTGGATTGAGTTTCATTTTTAGAAAATATTGAAACAAGGAACTATGCTTGAAATTGGTTTACATGTCCCCAACAAGATGAAAGGGAGAGTTTCCTGTAAGCAGATGGAAGGCACTTCAGTGAAGCAGGACAATTATCCAACACCTTCTGGTCTTCATCCAGATAGGGACAAAGGTGAATGGGGTGATTCCCTTCACATAACCTATAGGAAAACTTAAATCTACCACTAGGTCCATGCCCCCAAAGCTTCATTACATTCACCTAAGTAGACTACTTGTGGCTATTAGGTGGATGGAATGAAGGTTCATTTACGAGATCAAGTGAAAGATTTGACTAGGATTTTACGAGATCTACTCAAAGACTTGATTTGGAACTTTGCTCCAGGGGAGATTGTTTCATTTCTTAATGAGCTTGAGACAAGACAAAGGACTCTACTCAGATTCCTTGTTTCATTTTTTAACGAGCTTGACACAAGACAAGGGACTATGCTCATATTCCTTATTTCATTTTCTAACGAGGTTAACACAAGACTAGGAACTATCCTGATATCCTTGGTTTCAATTTTAACAAGGTTGACACAAGACAAGGAACTATCATCATGGAACTGTTTCATTTTTTAACGAGGTTGACACAGTAAAGAACTATCCTCATGGGAGTTGTTTCATTTATTAATGAGGTTGACACAGTAAAAGAACTATCCTCATCAACCTATTTCTTTATTTAATGAGGTTGACAGAGTAAAACAACCATCCTCATATTCCTTGTTTCATTTTTTAACAAGGTTGACACAAGACCAGGAACTATCCTCATGGGCCTAGATGACGAGTCATAAGAAGTCATGAAGGAGAGATCTGGTTCCAATTCCTCCAGCACATGATGTACAACATCACTGAATTGAACATCAGTTGATGTAGGTATGGAATGGGTTGCCACATAATTGACCCATTGTGGGGATGATACCACTGGTACAAAAGGACCATTTAGGGAAGATGGTTGATTGGAAGCCATATTTGGACTAGGAAATTAAAGCTGGTCAATGGTAACAATTCTTCCCTCATGTAGGAAACACATCACTCAAAAGAGTGTTGAAACAATAGCTCCCATGTCATAAACATAGTCGAACCCAAGAAGTAAATTGTAATCTAAAGGGCTTGGGACTACCATCATGTTTAGATAAATGTTTTTTCCTTCCAAAGTAATAGGTAACTAAGGAAGGATCCCTAATGCTTGACTGGTTCCAATGTCAAAAGCCAACAAATTATGAGTAATAGGCATAAGTGGTAGCGAATCGAGCACTTGCCAAGTAGTTGAGGAAATGATGCTCACAAATGCACCTTCATCTATAATAGTGCCTGATACAATCATATTACAAACCTGTACTATGATCTAGAAAGGCACATAAGAAGGAAGATGGAATCCTTCCAGTCGATTCCAATCAAAGGAAGTGGCTAGAATACTTGGAGAGGGTACTGTAAAAACGGGAGAATTAACCCCTTGAGTTATGAGAATAGGAGGTTATTCCTCCTATCTTGGTGGAACAGGAGGATTGCCCCCAAGCTCATTAGAATCTAAAGAAACGAAAATAACTTGAGTGGTATCATATTTACTCTCTTTGGGAAAGGTACGATTGGCTGCAGGTGAAATCGGGTCAACTGTTACATCAAACTATTGATTTGGGTCGAGTATAGCCTCATAGGATTCACTTTCAGAGAGAGTGGGTTTGATAGACAGTTGATTTTAGTTAATTAATTCATCAACATGTGAAGGATTTAGGGAAAGTTTCATGTAACCAGATGGAAGTCATTGCAATGAAGTAGGACGGTTATCCAACACTTTTTTGGCTTTGTCCAAATAGGGACAAAGGTGAATGGGGTGATTCCCTTCACATAACTTATAGGGAAAATTAGCTTTACTCTTGGGTCCATGAAATTTACTACCACTAGTTGATGGTGTGCCATAGCAAGATCTCCAAACATTGACATAGGATGATGTGAACGACAAGACCATTCTTATAATATCTGAAGAATATCAGGACAAATTTTGCATGGATATCGAACTTTCTAAGGCTTAATGGATGGTTTCTCATCAAATGTTGCATTCAAAGCAATGGTTTCTTACTTGCGCCTCTGTTGAATTTTGTTCTTCTTCTTCTTATTCCCTTTCTTATTCTTCTTAGCCACCTGGTTACTAGTACCAATACTTTCACCAGGCGAGGAGGAAGAAGGGGAGGAAGAAACAACCGAGGAAGAAGGCAAAGGGTCAACTTTAGGATCAACTAGAGGTTGGCTTTGTCTAGTTGGAGGTGTACTCGATAGTAGAGAAATCACGATATTTTGAACCAAGGCGGTTGAAAACAACCATACTGGCAAGCCAATGGTAAATCCCAAAAGGGACAATGTAGCCATATAAGGAGCACCAATATTTTTGAAAGGAGCTAAACGACTAGGATTCCCATCAAAAGGAATTCCTTGATCGGTGGACTCTGGATTTGTCACCATATGTTTCAACCTAAGATCAACATAATCAAGGCGAAAGGCTTACCAAGTAATTCTACACTGCAAAATACCTCCCAGGTGAACCGAGAAGTATGGACATGCAATCTCCTCGAATGCTATGTTCGGTGTATCACAGTGTACAAGGTGGCCGACTCAGTTACTAAGGATGGATAGCAACCTAGTGTTGTCCTCCAATATATACCCGAAATTACATCGAGGGTCAATCTATATAAGCACTGTCTAATGAAAAAATACACAATGAGAACATTCCCATATACTTTATTTACTATAACACCACCCTATGTACCCGAAGGTAAATGGATGAGCTATGATATATTCAAGTACGTGGAATGAGGTATGACATGTGGGATGTATTGCAAACAAGTTAGTGATAACTTCTTTGTTTTATGACGCCAAAAAACGTCTCTAGCCTAGAACCACTAAATGTTCTTGTTAATGACAATGCTCCATTAGGTAAATTAATGTTTATTTTAAGTTGATCTTGATTAGGAATTTTCCTTTCGAGTTCACCACGTGATGTATTTTGAAATTCCTAGGAATGAAACCATCATGATAAGCATTCTTTCCATTCAATTTGATAATGAAAATCCTAGCTACTTAGGGATAGAGCAATAAATATTTGACAAGGAGAAAAAAACACATCTAATGCAATTTCACTAGCTATTCCTTTCAAGCATTCACAAACTACAATATGAACGATGCAAGTTTTTCTTTTTGAATCCCTTAATGTTATGATGAACAAAAAGGAAATATGTACATAAAATCAATCAATATTTAATAAGAATGAAGATGTTTATGACAGTTCTGTTTCGAAGGAAAAGAAGTCTTTACAACACTTTCTTTCAAACAAAGATTAATCAACTATATTCTAACTTTGACTATAGACTTATAATGACAAAGAAAACATTTAAGAAACATTAATCAATCAAGTCAAAGTAGGGCTAGAGAAGGAGATAGAAACTAGTTCTCTAAGGCATGACATTCATTGATCAATCTGCAAACAAGAAAATAGAGAAAAGTTGGCAAAAACACAGTCCAAAGGTGAAAATTTTCCCTAAGGTGGATCAGTGTAGGTCAAAGATGGCCTACTTGCATTGCAGAGCACTATCTCTCACACAAGGGTTCATTGCAGAGCACTATCCCCTGACCAAGCCTGCACTGATTCCTGAGAGGCCACTCAAGAGTCATCTAACCTCAAATTTTGACCAAAATTTAATGCAATGAGCTGAAATACAATCAATGAACACAATTAGGGTCTACAAGAATGACCTAGGAGGTTCATAAGCTTCTAGGAAAGGTGATAGATCCCTTGTATGGCTGCCAATTTGTTTTAGAGAATTTAGAATCTACGAATAAATGCCAATTCACTAGACAAGTAGCTATGCCTAGAACAATAGCTTAAATTGTTTTAAACTTTTCCTATAAATAATAGATAAGATGAGAAGATAGAGAGCCTACCTTTAGTTTCGTTTCCCTCTTGTCTCCCTTGTATCAATTCCGTCACTCTTTCCCGTAGTTAATCCACTTGAGAAGTACCCTGTAAGCACAATATAAGGCAAAAATCGATCAAAGCATACGAGCCATTGAATATAAATGAAAGGAATCAGAAACAATTCATACATATAAGCATTATGAAAGAACACAACATATGGAAAAAGGTTAGAACACTTTATTAGATAGAAGAAGGAATTACAACCATCAGTGTCTGTTTCAAAGTCATTCCTCGAACTTGGATCCCATCCACATCACATTGAAAGCAAGAAAAGCTTGTGGCATCACATCATTTGCTAGAAATGCAAGTCTCATAGTAGCATTATATCGTTACAATTCAATATAATCCAGCTCCTGATCACTTAGATGAGCGATTAGTTTATAGGAAGATGAAGGAGGTTTTGTCATTAATGGTGACATTGAATGGACTTCCATAATTAGAATTACTTTCATGGAGGAAGGGATGAGAGGATAGGATTCTCCTTAACTCATTCCCCATCCATTTTCAAGCTCATAGGAGTTGATAAGACAGGGAAAGTTATAGATGACTCCAAAAGATAAGAATATTCCCTGAACCCTATGTGAATTTCGCTCACTCTCGCCCAGCGTAGGTGAAAGGAAGTCTAAGTGCTCTGCAGAGCACCCTATAAGTGGGCTTAACTACTCTGCAGAGCACCCTAGGAGTGGACTTAAATGCTTTGCAGAGCACCCTGGCAGTGGACTTAACTGCTCTACAGCACATCTTCATAAGGGCTTACTTGCACTGGTCCCTCTAGAGGCAATCTTTGGATGTCTTCAAGTCATGAAACTATCTCGGAAGGAGGCATTCAAAGGGGTGACTTGCTTAGGGCGTGAAACAACTAAATTTAGGGTTTGATGAGCCCTAAAACACTAATCTGAATGTTGGGATTTGATGTGCCCAAATGGATTTGTAACACTTTGATGAAGATAAATAAATTGGGGTATCTGTTGGAAATAATACCAAAAGGGGGGGTGGGGGGGGGGGTGGGCGGGGGCGTGAATCAGTATTATCAAATCAATAATATTTTCACTTTCATTATCAGATTCATATATGCTACTTCAGTTAAGGATACCCGCGTGTATAAAGAACTGTGTTTAATGCATCTTGCATATATCCAGTAAACTTATGATTCAGTTAGTTGATCTTCAATGAGTGCATCAGAACATTATTAACCATATGAACAATAAATAGGTGCAGTAAAATAGAAAAAATCATCACACATAAGGAGCACACATGAACACCATGATATAAGGTGGAAACCCAATGTGGGTGAAAACCACCTGCGGCAATTCATCTCTATCTTCTTTTAATAAGAAACTTTACAATATTTTTGTAGTGGTGCAGTCTTATACTAGTATGCAGGCTTCGACCTGCAAAAGGCTACAACCTTCTCTTGTTCTCCAACTTCTCCTGGAAGGGATCTGAAACCCCCTTAGCTCTTATACTAGCTGATGTACTAGTACGTAGGTACTGACCTACAGATGGCTACAACCATCTCTTTTCTTTGAGGGACCATGTTTCATAAATTTTCAAATTGGATCCATAAATACAAAACAATCACCACTGCAATACAATCATTAACTCTAAATCACCCAACAACTGAATCAACAAAACCCTATCATCAAAACAAAGTCACAAAAACACAGACCAGAACCTAGAACTCTATAACAACTACTAGAACCAACAACAACTTGAAATATCAAATATCATAATGTATACGTTACTTAATTGTGTCAAACGAGTGTGTATATGCTCTTTCACCAAAGAGAACCTGCGTACAGATCTGAAAATAATTAATTATACCTTCGCTGCAATTTCCAACTTCAGATATACCCAGACCATAAGATATAAAGGATAAAACATGCATCAGTATTTAGATCTATTCATGATCATACCATACAATGATAATACATTTTAGTCTTCATGATCCCAGTCTATCAACCTTTATCAACCGCATAGGTTCCTCCTTGGTTCAGATCAAGTAAAGCATCACAAACCCATAACCAGCATACTAGATCCCATACTTCATCAAATATTCATCACTTGCAGACCTTCCCTCTTGGCTTAATGATCTTCTCCTTATGTAGGTTTAGGCATACCTCAATACCATGGTCCAAAACCATGTAGAACCAATACCTTGGACCCACTACCTAGGGTCAACACTTTGGAGCACATACCATGGTCCAATACCCAAATATCATGGACCAAATACCACAAACCAAAACTTAGATTCCCAACATGTACGTGCCTCTCCTTCTGTAAATATGCGTGTGTACATATACGTGACTTGGTATATGGTGCACCTACGTGTAAATGCTTCTTTGTCATAGCACACCTGCGTATACCTCTCTGATCATTAATTCTTTGCTATTTACTAGCTTTACTATGATTTGTCATCTAAGTGAGTTGCCATCAAGGACAACACCTATATCATATCTGTATCATAATGCCAAAAATCTCCCCCTTTGGACTTGATGGCAACCACCACACCAAGTCACTCTCTCCCTTTGACATCAAGGGAAAATGGCAGACCAAGATGTTCCCTCCCTTGGTATACCTTCTACTATCCATACTCCCCATGAGTACCTATTGAAATCTCTGGTTGAGCTCCCCCTTTGTACATGCCAAGATGTACCAATCCATCCATCCTCTCCCTGAGCACATGTAAGGTCTACATAACATGACTCTATACATACATGAATCTCCCAACCAAGTGGGAATACACCATTTCTGACTCATCTACCCAACCAAGTGGGGATATACCAAATGTTTATACATGACTCAAAAACAAGAACCATTAAAACATCCATCCGATGCATAGTGGGGTAACAAAATACATCATATGACTCACAAAGGTCAAGGACATAAATAAGACCATGATAGTTATTAGAAACTATCATACACCATATGATCTACACCATAAGCATCTATCACGATCATCCAAACCTGTAAGCCGCAATCCATTCTCTTCGTCAATAAAAAATCTGTAGCAAGATGTGTCAATAAGAATCATCACCAAAGACTTCTAACCATAATGCCAACAATGCATTAATCGAAGCATATGCTCCCCCTGAGCCCGTGCTAACCATCATATATCATGACCAAACCATTTCCTGAGTTCGTTCTACTGCTTTTTCTTCAGAGCTCCATACACATGACTCTGCAACCTATATCCCCACTTGGTTGGGTGGATGAGTCAAAAATGGTGTATTCCCACATGGCTGTGAGATTTATGTATGTATAGAGTCATCTTATGCAGACCTTTCATGTGCTCAGGCGGAGCATGGATGGATTGGTACATCTTGGCATGTACAAAGGGGGAGATCAATCAGAGATTTCAGCAGGTACTCAGGGGGAGTATGGATAGTAGAAGGTATACCAAGGGAGAGAACATCTTGGTATACCCTTTGCCCTTGATTGCAAAGGGGGAGAGTGACTTGGTGTGGTGGTTGGCATCAAGTCCAAAGGGGGAGATTATTGGCATTATGATACAGATGTGATATAAGTGTTGTCCTTGATGGAAAATCACTCAAATGACAGATCATAGTACAGCTAGCAAATAGTAAAGGATTAATGATCAGAGAGGTACACGCAAGTGTGCTGTGGCAAAGAAATGTATACATGTGGGTGCACCATATACCAAGTCGTGTATACGTACACACACATGTTTACAGAAGGAAAGCTGCATACATGTTGGGAATCTAAGTTTTGGTCTATGGTATTTGGTCCATGGTATTTGGGTATTGGACCTTTGTATTTGATCCGAGGTGTTGACCCCAGGTATTGCGTCCAAGGTATTGGTTCAATGTGGTTTTAGACCATGGTATTGAGAGAGGCCTAAACCTATATAAGGAGAAGATCATTAAGCCAAGATGGAAGTTGTGCAAGTGATGAATATCTGATGAATTATGAGATATGGTATGCTAGTTATGGGTTTGTGATGCTTTGTTTGATTTGAACCCAAGAGGCACCTATGCGGTTGATAAAGGTTGATGGATCAGGATCATGAAGACTAAAATGTATTATCATTATATGGTATGATCATGAATAGATCTGAATACTGATGCATGTTTTATCCTTTATATCTTATGGTCTGGGTATATCTGAAGTTTGAAATTGCAACGAAGGTATAAGTAATTATTTTTAGATCTTTACGTGGGTTCTCTCTGGTGAAAGAGCGTATACATGCTGGTTTGACATAATCAAGTAGTGTATACATTATGAGACTTGATATTTTAGATTGTTGTTGGTTCTAGTAGTTGTTGCAGAGTTTTAGGCTTTGATCTGTGCTTTTGTGACTGTGTTTTGATGACAGGGTTCCAGTGATTCAATTGTTGGGTGATTTAGAGTCAACAATTGTATTGGAGTGGTGATTATTTTGTATTTATGGATGCAATCTAAAAATTTATGAAACGTTGTCCCTAGAAGAAAAGAGAAGGTTGTAGCCATTTGTAGGTCAACACCTACGTAAGAGTACATCAGCTAGTACAAGAGCTAAGGGGTTTGTAGCTCCCTTAAAGGAGAAGCTGGAGAATGAGAGAAGGTTGTAGCCTTCTGTAGGTAGAAGCCTACATACTAGTAAAAGACTGCACCAGTATAGAAATATTGTAAAGTTTCATATTAAAAGAAGATAGAGACGAATTGCAGCAAGTGGTTTTGACCCAAATTGTGTTTCCATAGTTAGGAGGAAAATATCTTCTTTGAAGAATTTCTTTCCTTGGTTGTTGCTAGGGTTGACCACTTATCTCTTCATTGATCATTTCACATTTTGCATTAGAATTCCTTTCCTCACCCTGTGAGCTAGATTCACCTTCAACAGTTTCACAAAAAACAAGACCAGTTTTGATAGCATGGGATCTTTGACTACTAAGAATTTCATCCAAAACCTTAGTACTATCTTGAAATCATAATAGTTTATCCTTTTCTTCTAATTTACCTTTTAAGATATTTACCTCAACCTGATGTTGTTCTTCCTTTTCCAGATATTTCTTCCTTATGTTTTCTTTAGCTTTTCTTCCTTCTTCCACTTGTTGCCTTAATTCGAGCACTTCATGTTCTTGTTCTTTAAGAGCTTCTTTATTCTGCTTCTTTGATTCTTTAAGATCTTCCTTTAGAGACAAGATCTTAGATTCAAGTCTCTCAATTGTTGTGCTTTGATCTTTTACTACATCTTGCAGCTGCTCCCTTACTCTGGTTACTGTCTAGAGTTGTTCTTTTAATCTGGTAACTTCTTCTATTTCTACGTCCTTATTTTCATATGCGATGAGAAGTCTAATGTCTTCATCACTATTATATGAGTCATTACTTTTGTCATGAGTATAATAACTTCTATTACCTTCTTCAGACATCTTTTCTTTATTATGAGGGAATCTAGCAACGTAGTGACCAACTCTACCACAAGAAAATCATTTGAAAGGTAGCTTACTTTTGAACCTTCCAAATCCCCATTCAAGATTATTGACAAAATTTACCTCATATTCTTCTTTTGAAATGTATCTTGATTCACTGATTTTTTCTTTTCCATTTGCTGATACTTTAAATGTGGCTTCTCTCATATCTAATAGTCCTCCATTTCTCATCTAAAAAGAATTTAATATTATGTGAAGCTGCGTCATAGTGATTTTTTGTAGATCCTCCTTTTCTTCTATGGTAGACACTTTGGATTCAAATTTAGTAGACAAGGATCTCAAAACTTTCTCAACAAAGACAACTTCCTTAATTTCTTCACCCAGATTCCTCATACAATTGACAATCTCATCTATATGCAGGAAGTAATTAGATATACTTTCATTACTATACATCTTAAGAGTTTCCTATCGTATTTTGAGGGTTTGAAGCTTAGCATGTTTTACCTGATCATCTCCTTCGTAGCTTAGAATGTTTTTATCCCCTATTTCTTTGGCTAATTTGAACTGCATGACCTTGAAAAAAATTTTATTGTGACAAACTAGCAACAACTTTGGCATTGAGTTCATATTTCTTTCTACTGGTTGTTTCTGTAGGAGTTGCTGATGGATATGTATATCCTCCTTCCATGATTCCCCAACCATTTGTTCCAAGCGATTGTAGATATAGGTTAGACCCTATGTACTGGTACATCAGCTAGTACAAGAGCTAAGAGGGTTGTAGCTCCCTTTAAGGAGAAGCTGGAGAATGAGAGAAGGTTGAAGCCTTCTACAGATAGAAGCCTACGTACTGGTATAAGATGCACCAGTACAAAAATATTGTAAAGTTTCTATTAAAAGAAGATAGAGATGAATTGCAGTAGGTGGGTTTCACCCACATTGTGTTTCCACCTTATATCATGGTGTTCATATGTGCTTCTTATGTGTGATGATCTGTTCTATTTTACTGCACATGTTTACTATTCATATGGTTAATAATATTCTCATGCACTCATTAAAGATCAACTAACTGAATCACTGAAACCTTGTCATCAAAACACAGTCACCAAAACACAGACTAGAGCTGAGAACTTTGCAACAACTACTAGAACCAACAGCAACGTGAAATATCAAATATCTTAATGTATATGCTACTTGACTGTGTCAAACCAGTGTGTATAGGCTCTTTCACCAGAGAGAACCCGCATACAGATCTGAAAATAATTACTTATACCTTCGCTACAATTTCCAACTTTAGATATATCCAGACCATAAGGTATAAAGGATAAAACATGCATCAGTAGTGAGATCTATTCATGATTATACCATATAATGATAATATAATTTACTCTTCATGATCCCAGTCCATCAATATTTATCAACCACATAGGTTCCTCCTTGGTTCAAATCAAGCAAAGCATCACAAACCCATAACCAACATACTAGATCTCATACTTCATCAGATATTCATCACTTGCACACCTTCCCTCTTGGCTTAATTATATTCTCCTTATATAGGTTTAGGGCTCTCTCAATACCATGGTCTAAAACCACGTGATACCAATACCTTGGACCCAATACTTGGGGTCACCACTTTGAATCAAATACCGTGGTCCAATACCCAAATACCATGGACCAAATACCACAGACCAAAACTTATATTCCCAACATGTATGCACCTTTCTTTCTGTAAACATGTGTCTATACATATACGTGACTTGGTATATGGTGCACCTATGTGTATATGCTTCTTTGTCACAACACACCTACGTATACCTCTATGATCATTAATTCTTTGCTATTTACTAGTTGTACTATGATGTGTCGTTTGAGTGAGTTGCCATCAAGGACAACTCCTATATCATATCTGTATCATAATGCCAACAATATCTACATCAAGCTATGATATGAGTCTTGGATCAAGAGCTACCTACTGGAGGTCAGATCAGGCAAAATTTTGAAGATTTGCAGGAGAAACAATTGCATTCAACTCTCTCATGATTGAAAACACTTCTGCAATAGATTTGGATAAGAACCTAAAGTTCCATATCGAACAAAGAATATCAATAAAAATATTATTTGATTTGACATCATGTTGAGGCCAAGACAATTCACCTACACCATTGTTCCACAAATTAGCAGATTGCAGACATCTTCACTAAATCACTTGGAAGAGAAAAGTTGAAAATATTTAGAATGGTGCTTGGACTCACTAACATCCCTTGAGATTGAGGTAGGGAATGTTGATACCTAATCTTTGGGATTAGGTAAATCCATGTAAAGTCATGTAAATAGAAAATAAGGAGAATTGAAATATGAAGAGACATGCGGAGATGAAGCCCAAGAGTCTTTCCCTCCATGTATATATCTATGATCAGCCTCAACACAATTCATTTGTGACTAGGAGTGATTTTTTTGGCTATTATCTAATTATTTATTTTAATACTACATGTTAACTCTAGGTTAAGTATGGAATTACACATATATTTTATATTGAGTTGTAATATCAATAAAAATAAGTGAAACACTAAAAGTGAAGATTTTTAATGTTATATATATTATATAATTATATATATATTATATATATATATATATATATATATATAATATATATATATATAGTATATTCGTTGTGTGTGTGTGTGTGTGTGTGTGCATTTTTTACCCCCACTCCTAACCCCACCCTCATGGAAGCTTCACTCTTGCTAATTCATAAATCCCTCCCCTAGCCCCATTGTTGTGGAGTCTTGGCTCTTTCTAACTCATAAATGTTTCCCCCACCTCTACCATGGTGTGAGTGTGTGTGTGTGTGTGTGTTTGTATGTGAGACATTGAAATAATTTATTCATCATCGAGTATTGAAATATTTTATTTAACATGGAACCAAAAAAAGAAAGTTGCTCACTTGTTTACACTAAAATGTTTCTTTTTGTAAAGTTAATATAAATTTAAATAGGATTTCTTCACATTCGGAAGGAACATGCTCCTTTTTTGTGATTAATAATTTTGAAATGCCACATATCAACTTAATATAAGAATTGAATGAATTACATGTATCCCTGTTATTGGGAAGCAATTGAAATTTTACATTTTCTATTATTTTTCCTCTTTGTATACAGCGACTTTGACATAGAACTATCGTATTTAAGGCGGGTATTAAATTTTTTAATTTATGGTCATTCTTGTTGTTGTTGTTATTATTATTATTCTCTTTTCCTTTCCATATATAAATATATATGAAGCTCATATTGAAATATACCAATTAACATGCATATTCAAATATTTGTTTTCAAATTTATATTGAAATATTTAAAAAAAATATGCATCTTCCTTATATTAAAGTGAAAATCTAAGATTTTTTAACCTTCAATTACGTTATCTCCTATATAAAATTGTTATAAACTATTTGGCTTATGGAGATTTAAATGTTTATTTGTGTGAAATCCATATTAAACATGGATGAAATTACAAATATATTTCATATTTAGGCTGTAATATTAATAATTAACTAACTGAATTGATGTTTTCTAATGACTTTTTTTTATATATATATAATATATATATATATATATATATAATAATATAATATAATATATAATATTATAATGTACAATTGTTTTTGTTTATTAAATATTTTGTTTTTATTTCAAAAGGGGTATGTGTAAACTCCATATTCACCACATAAGGAATTCCACAGGTGCCTCATAGTGGAATATAAAATGTACCTAAAGCAGTATATAAAACAAATGCATATAGAATGTATCTTTGCACAATAAATATATCTATATTTTGCTAATGTAGATCAAGAATTAATATGAATTTATGAAAATTACGCACACACACCTTGTTTAAACTCCATCTTGAGGATGCAAAGAATTACACATCCTTTTCATATTGAGAAACATGCCAATACACTCACACACACACACCCACACACACATAGTTAAAAATACACACACCATATATCAACTCTAGACTAGGCATGAAAGGAATTAGAAATATACTTCATTTTTAGAAATATAACAATGTGTTTGTGTACTATGTATCAACTCCATGTTAAGCATGGAATAAATTACCCTTCTCCTTCATTTTGAACAAAACACGAATAAAATATTCTAGAAATCAAAATTTTAGTGAGAAGGAAATTATTTATTGATTAAATTGCTTTTCTGAATGTATAAATGCATTTAGTTCCTTGAAAATCCCCTTTAGGTTTTGAACAAAAGTGGGAAAAAAATATACATAAAAAATTTCCCAAACCTAGAGTAGTTACTACTTTAAATGTTTTAAGAGGACATGTTTCCTCCTAATGCTTCATAGTTTCAAATCTAGATCGAGTTAGAGTATTTACACCTCCATCAACTTTAGTAGTGAGGTATGGGCCCCTTTTCTTACAAACAATGAGGTCTCATACACCAATTTAGAGCATGGCTTGGCTGCAACTCTAAATTTAGATTATTACTTTATTACTTTATTACTTTATTACTTTACCATGTATATTCTTAACCTATAAATAGGTTTTGTTATAATATCATGGCCCAATCCCATGTTTTACTAATAGTACTTTCCAAAAAAATCATAACTCATGTTCATATGACATATATTTTAAATAATCAATTTAATCAAATGGGGAAAATTGTCATAAGAACTTGTGAGATAAATCTCAAGCTTTGATCAGTAACTATTACTAATAATATTTTAAAAGATTTAATGGAGGTTAAATCCCTACAATCATTCCAATAATTATTGATGATTAAATTAAAATTATATAAACCCTATTCTAAAATAGACACGCTTATTAGCATAATTATTATGGTTGTTTTCTGCCAAGTTAGTAACTTGAGTGGTTGTATTGGAAACTATGTTAATAATAGGGGTGGTGTGAATCAGTATTACGACCAATTTTAAAATTATTGCGAGTTTATAATTCCATACAATTTTTTTGGCAATCATTCATGTAAGCAACAACATAAATCAATGGATGAATCACATAGCAACACCATAAGCAACACACACACATGACACATTGATTTCTACATGGAAATCCATAAAGAGGGAAAACACCAATCTTATTTTGTTATTATGCAAATCTAAAGCCAACAATTATAGTTACATCAAGTTTTGTAAGTACCCACTCACAAGAACAACAAAATCCCTAATTTGTTTTGTCGACCCTAATCCAACAAGCACCAACTCCCTCTTTCACAAGCACCCACTTCGATGACGCATTGACCCCATAATTGTTTTGTTGGTACCAAGCAAGAGGGAGCACCAAATCCCATATCGTTCAAGAACCTACCTAAAGGAAGAAACAACTCCCAAATTTATATACACCAACTTGTTGAACCTCGTGGACCCCTTTTCATTCCTTTTCAAATTCGCATCCATAAATTCTTTATTATTAAAACTTGTTGCTCTCTCTCTTTGCTTCATATCTTACCTAGTCTAAGGTCTCAAACCATAGAATATAATCCTCATACTTTGCTATGTCCTTGCATACTCTTACAATAGATGAACATATCCAACAAGAACCAATTGTTCCTCTTACTTATCTTCTAGCCTACTCATCCCATTCACACATTTGGCTACAACAACTCTTGGCTTTCCTCTACACTCTTCAAGAACACACAACCTCACTCATCCTTTAGCCCTCTAACTCACTCATAGTGCAACAACTAATGCTTAGTCTAGGTTTTAACGCACTAATGGGATATGCAACTTCTTACTCTAAATGCATCAACATTTTTCCCAACTGTGATACACATGGCTTGAAGTTGAACCTTACTTATTCTCACATGGTTCGGTGATGTATTTTTATTTCATTTTCATTTCAAGGACATGCTTCATTTACACATACACAACTTGAGAAAGAATTGCATTTACATCGTGCATAACTCAAAGAGGTGTTGCATTCATTCTCAATTGGCTCAAGGAGAAACTTCTCAACAACTACAATCAAGTGAAATTATTCCTTCAATTTCTTAGAGCTCAATTTAGAACTTTGTTTGGTCCTTCAAAATTCAATAGGATCACTAACAATTCCACAAATTGTGTTTTTATTCATAGTCTCTATACTTGAATTACCATGGCTACAATAGTGCATTTTTACTCCTCATAATATTACCATGTTAACATTATAAAAAAATATTCATTTATGCCCATGCATTTAATTATAACTATCCGGAAAATTTGGCTCCCAAAATGCCAAATTTCAATTTATCTTACGCTCTTAATTTTAGCATTTGGTGCATGTGACCATCAAGAGAACCATTATTTTGGCTCAGAAAGGAGTTGGGAACTTTAATCTGGTATCAAAGAGAAATCATGTTTTGGATTTGTACAAAGAGCCTAGAGGCCTGGATGTTTCTTTACTACTGAAGTGCTTGTTGTAATAACACTTTCACCCATGGAAATAGTATCGATGAGAAATCATGTTTTGGATTTATACAAAGAGCCTAGAGGTTTGGATGTTTCTTTACTACTGAAGTGCTTGTTGTAATAACACTTTCACCCATGGAACTAGCTTCAAGAAACTTAATCACTAAAGTACTTAGACCACAAATCTAGTATTCGAGAGTTCTTTAGTATGGCATGATGTGAAAGCCTATGGATCCTAAAATATATCTATATGTCTAGATATCTAGACTCAATTCCTATTTGGGCCCCACTTTCCCAGTCATACACAAAAGCATGCTTTTTCAAAAAACGTGTAATCACAAGAAAGGGCTTACATACATGAACCCATGGCACAAATCTTAGGGAAATTCCACATCATCAATTGCCATCATATTTTGAACATGGAAGTCTTTGCTTCGTGTCATGTGTCACTCATATTTAACCCACTTAGCCACCCAATAGGTTTGAAAACACTTTCCATGTGTCACACTACAGCTACAACATGTCATCAGTCAACTTCCACTTGTCTACCATATGTTCTCTTACCATTGAGCCACACCATATTTCTTGTTGTATCACTACCAACTATCAACCATGCGTTAGTGTGGAGGAGTGTTCCGGATTCTTTTTTTTTCCAACCATTTTCTTTGTTATTTTCTATTGTTGAAATGATACACCACCCAAAACTTTCAAGTTTCTAATAGACACGACTGAAGATTTCACAAGACTAACAGTTTCGCATGAAAATTTTGAATAATCATGATAGCGAAATCATTACATGAAACAGATACATATTATCGGCAATAGTTAATATTGAATAAGCAAAAGGCTATATATATTCTACCTCCGGGACAATATTTCAAACACTTTTTTTCTTATGATGAAAAATTGGTGGGAGATAGCCATCATCATCACATTCCACATTTAATGTGTTCAGAACATGAGATAGAGTAGCGCTTTTTAAAAGTAAAAATTTAACATAGGTTTTATGATATGCTAAATATAGTAACCATTCATGTACACTTAAATTCTATATTATAAATAATTACCACTACCAACTCCATGGGAAAATCATCATATATCCAATAAATTATTATGGGAAAGAGGATAATGAGTAAAACTTCTACAGGTTCATGTATTGCTAAATCATTCCTGCATTGTGAAAAAAGAAAATGTGTCTGCACAGATAAAATGTGCATGTATTGGTATAATCTTCCTGCACTGGTAGAATGTGCCTACACTGGTAGAATGTTCCTGCATTGGTACAATGTGCTTTTGTTGGTAGAATGTTCCTACATTGGTAGAATGTGCTTGTACTTTAACTGAAAATCAATCCCTTGTGCTTCGATATTTCAGAGGAAAATAAGTGTTTGATAGGTTCCAACAGACATAACTAAATTGGATCGGGGTTAGCATCTTACTAACCTTCCTTGCAATAAACTATCAAATGCAAATGGTTGCCAATGGGTTATTCATACATCACAAGGAAACAAAAATTGATATAATAAAAAAGTAGCAGGAATAAAGAAGAGGGAATAGGAGTGTATTTAAAAGAATGGGAGGGAATATCATTATGGATATTTAGAAATAAAAATAGAATAAAGTAATAGTGATAAGAGACACGGGGCAATAACAAAAGGGAACTAGGGATAAAATTTTAGGGGTAATAAAAGAGGGAAAGACATAAACGACACAAGGAATCAAATTTACAAGAATGGGTATATATATATATGTGTGTGTGTGTGTGTGTGTGTGTGTATGTATGTATGTGAGTAAAGAATTAAGAGGGATTGCAAAAGAGGGAAAAGAAGAAAGACAAAGTAGTCAATTTTGAAATGATACTACCTCTGTCAAAATATAATGTTGTAACATGTAAATCCAAAGGTAGTTGCAATGGAAACTTCATGTTCATTGCATAAAAATGAGGCAAGTCATGTGCGTCAGACTTAGTAAAAGAAAGATTTCTAAAATTTATTTCTTGTTGCCACTAGAATCATTTGTAGAGACCTGTTATAGAAAGATTTGAAATACATATTGGTTCAACCAACATTTCCATTTTATTAAAAATGAGGGGATCTACCCACTAGTAACCTAGTTTTGGTGCCAACCACCTCCATAGCCATCGCAACAAGCTCGTTTTCGTGGCTATGCGATTATTATTTTTTTCTTTTTGATTTTCTAATTTTTTTCTAATATTTTTTTTTCCTTTTTTTTGTCTTTTATTATTAAAAAAAGAGATCATAAAATACTCACAATAGATTGGGTATCAACTCTGCCTACCATTTTCAAATATGGTTGTTGTTTAAACTATCATTTTTTCCTTGGTGGTGGGCTATTCATATAACCTGAGTCTATTCCCATTGAACAAGAAGACATTCCCATGGTCGTTAATTGTTTTGAGTTCAACAAATCCATTATGAAAGGCTATGACCACCTCATATGGTCCAAATAGGTGAGCGTGCAACTTCACTTTAAACTTTTTAAATTTTCAATCAAAGAGAAGTAACCAATCACATGGAAGAAACTAATTTCTATTAATCAATTTGTCATGCCACTTGTTGTGGTGGAACTGGATCAAAGTAGTTTGTTAAATGTCATCTCTTCTCATATCATCCAGGTCATTTAGCTACAAGATATGTTGTTTTTGTATCTCAAAAATATATAGGCGCAAGTGAACTACATCCCTATAAATATTTATTTGGAACTCAATCGGTAACTGGATCTTGTTCTTATAAACTAATTCATATGGTGTATAACTGGTGCTATTCCTTCAGGTACTCCTATATGCCCAAAAAGCCTCTGGCAACTTTTTCGCTCAATATTCATAAGGATTATTTCAATTACTTTGTTTATGGACTCCACTTGGCCATTAGCCTTTGGATGATAAGGAGATGAATTATTGTGGAATATTTTCTACTGATCCATAATTCCCTTGGCAAGGTTAGAAGTAAATTGTGTTCCATTGTCAGTAACTAGTTACCTAGGCACAAAAAATCTCACAAAAATATCTTCAAATAGAAAATCAGTGACAAATTTTTTGATAACATATAAAACAACTTTATCCTCTACCCACTTGGTAACAAAATAAGCACAAATGAGTATATACCTTTATTTAAAGAGGCAGGGTAAATTGGTCCTACAAAATCAATTGCCCATTTTCAAAAGGTTCAATCATCACTTGTGGACACAAATTCATTTAATCATCTTGTACCAAGTGGCCCATCTACTAGAAAATATCACATTTGTTGACATAGCTCTTGGAATCCTTAAAGAATTATGGCCAAAAGTAGCCCACACAAAGTATTCTATATGTCGTTCTCTTCTCAAGAAAGTGCCCTCGACAAGGTTCATCACGGGATGCCTTAAGGATATAAAGCATGTCTTCCTCTCGATCACAAATGTGAATAATCAGATCATCTCTTTTGTAAAAGAGTTCTCCATGTATCCATGAATATGAATCACTAGCTTTCATGATCTTCTTCCTTTTTCTAATGATCAAATATGGTGGTGTTTCTCTTATGGCAAAATAATGATAAAAATTAATTAATGGAGAAATGAAATACACAAAATATTGTGGAAACACATGTTGAAAATGCAACAAGATGATGGAGCTTAGTGAAAAGAAGTCGCCTTCACTAAGTGGGCCAACAAGCTATTTTTGGCGTGAAGTCTATTTTTAGACTATGTCTGTTTTTAGACCTATGGATCATGGTCTATGAGTTGCAGGATGCTAGTTGTGGATGATTGGTCAAGTTGGTAAAATAGATGGACCTCTAGATATATGGGCAGAGTCTATTTTTGGACTACCAGGCTAAAAATAGAACAGTCAAATATTATTAGCTCTTAATAATATTTGGACTATAAACATTAACTTATTCTCCTGGAGGACTTCAGTTCGAGCTACGGCTGTGGCACATTCAACTGCCAGAAATAAATACGTGTTTCTTATGGGTTACTTGAGCTATTGCATGGAGGACTTCAATTAGCACTTCAGTGATTGAGTTCTATGGAATGGATCAGGAGTTGATGGAGTTGTCTTTAGTTTGACTTAGTTGAACTAGTTGTTGTTAGTCTAACTGGAAAATAGACTAATGTTGAGTGATGTGAACTAATTGTTAATTAATTCACTAATTATTAACTCATAAAGCAACTGAAGAATACATCAGTTAACTCAGTGCATGGACAATTCAATGGAGACAAGTGTTAGAGGTGAGTGAAAGGGCAAGACAACTACCAGTTGTGACTATAGTTGTGCATGAGATTTGCACAATCAATGGATTGAGTATTGCCAATGAGGATTGCGTGGTATAGGCAAAGGAAATACGAGTTTGGATCAGCTATTCTCATCCATTCTCTATGCAAGATTGCGCAGTGGAGGTAGGCAAGCAGCAGGGGTGATTTGAGGCAGTGATTGATTCAGATCTATGTTGTATTGTGTGTAACAGGTGGAGCTAGTATTATACTCTGTACTGCTACATGATCTCAATCAATATAATATACAGATAGTTGTGGGGTTTTCAGATTTATGCTTTCCCCAGGTACATGCTGTATTGATATGTGCCATTGATGCTTCAATGTGCGCATGTGTATGTTTTTGAATACTGCTAAATTGATGATCAACGTAGATGGGATTATGTATTATGCATGCATTCTGCAATAGTGTATAACCAGGATAATCTCGGTTGAATAAGTTTCATATTATTCATCAAATTTCTACATGGTGTCAAAGCGAGCTGAATTGTAGAAGAGATTTCTACATGATATCAGTGCGAAGTTGATCATCGGATCTATTATTCAGAAAGTGTTTACATTTTATTTCTTTAGGTAGAGTCTGTAATCGGGCCAGGTAGCCTCTGGATTCATCCTTCTTTTGGAAGGTGAGATATCCAGTGAATTCCCATACAATCGATTTCTGTACAAGAAATACTTTTTTCTCATGAATTTTAGATCAGAAGCAGTTGAGTTTTGAGCTGGTGGAATTCGAATTTGCAGAAGTGTTTTCTTGGTGTCAAAGTTGAAATGTCTTTCAACGGATTGTGATTAGGGTATGCCCTTGAGGACAACTCAAACTATATTGCATGGAAGGACAAGATGGAGGTGGTGTTAGATGATAATGGGTTGAAGGAGTTCATAGATGCGGATGTCCGAAAACCTACTGATGCTGCTCAAGTTGACGCTTGGCAAAAGAAGACAGCAAAGTGTCGAAGGATTCTGTTGGAGGGCATGAGGGATCACATTATGCTAGCCTCCATGGAAAGGCTTCTCCATACATGATGTGGAAAGCATTGACAGATCTATTCCAAAGCAAGAGTGACCAGAGGAAGTTGGCACTCAAGGATAAACTCAGAAACATAAAGTGTGAGAAAGGCGACAGTATGCCCAAGTATCTCATGAAGTTCATCCAATGCTGAGATGAGCTGGGAAGTGTGGGGGTGACTGTCGATGATGAGGACTTAGTGAGCTTGGCTCTCCTTGGTCTTCCAAAGAGTTGGCATTCCTATCAGGACTCTGTCAATGGTCAAGAGAAATTGCCAGGATGGGAGGGACTTTGGTCTGATCTTGTGCAAGAGGAGATCAGGCAGAATACCAAGGACTAATCTTCATCAAAGGCATCTGATGAAGAAAATTGTGCTTTGGTTGCCAAATCAAAGAAGGAGAAGAACAAGAAAGCTTCTCGTTCCGGTGCGAAAGGCAAGAAGTAGGACATGTCCAAGGTGAAGTGCTTTCACTATCACCAGCACAGAAATTATGCCATAAATTGTTCGTAGAAGAAGAAAAATAAGGAAGTTGTTGGATCTGAAGCGAGAGAGGCCTTAGCCTCGCAGTTTGAGCTGGATTTTTCATTGATCACATGCTTGGTATCAAGTGTGATGGGATCAGTATGGTTCTTGGACAGTGATGCGTCTTTTCACACGACAGGAGATTGAGATTTGTTTTCTGATCTGGATGAGAAAGATCTAGGAGTGCACATTGAGATGGGCGATGATGGTAGATACAGTGCAACTGGTATCGGTACCATTTCCTTTGAGAGGGAGTCTAGTAAACCCTTCGTATTGAAGGAATTGATGCATGCTCCAGGATGGAAGAAGAATCTTATCTTTGTGGCGATGTTAGAAGACAAGGGATATGATGTTGTCTTCAGCGAGGGAAAGGCTTTCCTGCGCAGTAAGACAACTGGAGAAACCCAAAAGATAGGGGTTTGAGTCAAGAACCTTTACAAATTGCATGTAGATGGCTGCACAGCAATGGCATGCAAGGCAGAGGGAGTGGTGAGCCGGGATGATGGCGAGCTGTGGTACCGGAGATTGGGCCACCTTCACCATGGAGCTTTGAAGATACTATAGCAGATTTCTACTGGGCTTCCTAAAGGAACTTTTGCGCAATCAGATCAGTGCAAGGGGTGTACTTTGGGAAAATTTGTGAAAGCCACCTTTCACGAGAAGGATAGTCACGCCAAGACAATCCTTGAGAGAATTCACATAGACGTGTGTGGACCTTTCTCAGTAGCTTCGATAGCAAAGCACAAGTACTATGTGATCTTTGTTGATGATTTCTCTCGAAAGTGCTAGATCTTCTTCATGCAGAAGAAAAGCGAGACATACTCAAAGTTCTGTGAGTTCAAAGCACTGGTCGAGAAGGAATCGGGGAAGAAGGTGAAGGCTCTTAGGAGTGACAATGGTGGTGAATTCATCTCTGGCGAGTTCAAGGACTTCTGCAACGCAAAAGGGATTGGAAGAGAGCTCATAGCTCCCCATAACCCACAGCAAAACGGGGTTACTAAGCGGAATAACAGAACGATCATGGGTGCTGCATGGGCCATGTTGCATGATCAAGGCCTACCCCTTCACTTGTGGGTGGAGGCATGCAATACTGCAGTATATGTGCAGAATCGTTGTCCTCACAAGATACTTGGCATGAGTACACCCGAGGAGGCTTATTCTTGTAAGAGGCCTGATATTTCCCAATTGAAGATTTTTGGTTCTCCTGTTTACATGCATGTGACGAAGGATGCCAGGAAGAAGCTGGAGCCAACCGTAGAGGTTGGAATATTTGTGGGGTACACTGATACGCCCCACAACTATCGTGTGTATTTTCCAGACAGTCCCAAGACTGTTGTGCGATGGGATATCAAATTTCAGGAGGAGAAAGCCATGAAGTGTTCGCTTGAGAGGGAGCCACACTTGCATGCAGATGAGGAGCTATTAGTTCCTAAGGATGAGCTTCAGGATGCAGATCAGCCACAAGATGAAGTTCATG
>APFE030258064.1:0-12055 GCA_000404065.3 Pinus taeda
TGGGGGAGATTCTCGTGGCAAGGGCCACATGTAGATTTATCATTTACAGTTTACTTGTCCTTTTTAGTTTCTATTGGACTTTAGTTTTCATAACTGTTGAGTTTTGAGTCCTTGACTCTTGACTCTTGACTCTTTCATATCATAATGATATTTTTTGTAAACAATATATCAATGTGACAATGAAAATTTGAAGTTTGAAGTTGGGCCCTGGCAATTATAACTCATTGGTAATGATTGTGAATTATGAATATGATGCTTCGTGAAAGACTAAAGTTGTTTCATTTCATCTCATTATTCATGTTTCATTTTATAAATTTATAACATTTCATATCATATTAACAGTTAGAAGTTAGGACTTAGAAATATCTAAGATATTACTTCTTGTAATGGTTAAACTTGGCTTACAAGTACAACTTGTTACTTTGGTGATCAATGATGATAAATGTTATTGAATTGAATGTTATTTTAATTTATTATTTTACTAAGGTTGATGACGATTATAATTTCTAGATGATTGATGTGATATGGTTCAATGATCAATTTATGTTTTTTTATGTTTTTATGTCTATTTCATCATTCTACATGTTTTTGTTGACATATATGTATCAAAAATTAAAAAATATAAAAAATATATATATTTTTAAAAAATCGCTCCGGGATTCGCTCCCAAACCGGGAGCTTCTGAAAATGGTCGCTCCCGCTCCCGCTTCCGCTCCCGCTCCCCGCTTCCGCTCCCGCTCCCAAGTAACATTGGTGTGGTGGAAAAGAATAATCATACGATTGTGGAAGTTGTCCATGCTATGCTTCACAATCAAAGACTTCCAAAGTTTCTATGGGCCGAAGCTGCGAATACTGCCGTATATGTGCAAAATCGATGCCCTCATCAAGCATTGGTTTCCAAGACTCCCGAAGAGATGTTCACTGGTAAGAAACCTGGCGTATTTTATTTTAGAATTTTTGGAAGTCCAGTATATTTTCATGTGCCGAAGCAGAAGAGGAATAAATTGGGTGCATCTGAAAAGAAAGGAATCTTCGTGGGCTATAGCAAAAACACTAAGGGCTATAGAATCTATGTGGTTGGTCAAAGGGAAATCGAGATTAGCCATGATGTCACCTTTGAAAAAGATATGGGTCTTAGCAAAGTTGACAATCTTCATACTTAAAGGGGATCTAAAGACGCTGACACCAGGGAACCAAAGGAAAAGGAAGATGAGACGATGCCCGATGAGGAAGAACCTATGGATCCTATTGATCCCCCTCTGCAACAGCCTTCCTCTTCTAGGAAGAGGCCTTCATGGCTAAGGGGGACACTTGATGATGATGAAGGGCACGTTGCACCAAGGGGAACCTTCCGAGAAAGTAAGAAGCTGACTAGGTATCAGGGATACTTGACCATCATGAGCACGATCATCCAAAATGAGCCTTTGTCATTCGCAGGAGCTGTTAATCATCAAGTATGGAAGGATGCTATGACTAAGGAATATGAGTCCATCATGAAAAATGATGTCTGGGATGTGGTCCCCAGACCCCATGACAAAGCATTTGTCACTTCGAAATGGCTTTACAAGATAAAGCATGCAATTGATGGAAGTGCAGAAAAGTATAAGGCTCGTTTTATCACTCTAAGGAAGGTTTAGACTATCACGAGATATTTGCATCTGTTGCTCGATATACCACCATCTGCTCGATCATAGCCCTTGTCGCTTCACAAGGATGGAACCTACATCAGATGGATGTCAAGACTGCGTTTTTGCATGGTTCGCTCAAAGAGGAGGTCTATGTGGAGCAAGCCGAAGGAATTGAGATTCATGATCGAGAATTTCACGTGTGCAGATTGAAGAAAGCCCTCTATGGGCTAAAGTAGGCATCCTGAGCGTGGTATGAGAGGATCGATAACTACTTGATGAAGCTGGGATTCACTAGGAGTGAAGCCGACCCTAACCTTTACTTTAAGGTTGAAGATGACAAACCTCTCATACTGGTGTTGTACGTTGACGACCTCTTTCTTACAGGTGCAGACCCTCTCATTCTCAAATGTAAGAGGGAGTTGGCTTTTGAGTTCGAGATGAAAGACCTAGGACTGATGCACTATTTCCTAGGACTTGAAGTTTGGCAGAAACTAGGGGAGATTTTCCTATCTTAAGGAAAATATGTGGTGAAAATATTGGAGAGATTTGGTATGGTGGATTGCAAGCCCGTGACTACCCCGATGGAGCTTGACTTCAAGAAGTTAAGTGGTAGTGCTACTAGACCTATTTTACGAAATGCTACCGAGTATCATCAACTCGTCAGAGCATTAATGTTCTTGGTGAACTCCCGTCCGGATATATGCTTTGCAGTCAACACGTTGGGTCAACATATGGCTGAGCCTCACCACACACATTGGATTGGTGTTAAGAATATGTTGAGATATCTTCGTGGCACAATCACTCATGGGTTTAGATACACTATTGGAGATGTGAAAGTACTTGGATATACCAATGCTGATTGGGCAGGCAGTGTGGTGGACCGAAAGAGCACTTTTGGGTGCTATTTCTCTTTGGGATTTGTCTCGATATCCTGGATGAGCAGGAAGCAGAAGTCGGTGGCTTTGAGGACCGTTGAGGCAGAGTACATTGCTGCTAGTATGGCCTCTTGTGAGGCGGTCTGGTTGCGAAAGCTCTTCAGTGAGCTATTTGGATTTACATTGGATAACACCATGATCCTGTGTGACAACCAGAGCTAGCTTCGTTTATCAGAGAATCCGTATTTCATGATCACTCTAAGCATATCGATATCAGGTACCACTATATTCGGGATATGGTGCAGTGAAGAGAAATAAGGCTCTAACAATCGGTACAGATGAACAGGTTGCCGACATTTTGACAAAGCCCTTGGGAAAGGTCAAATTCTTGACTTTCTGAGAACGACTTGGTGTCGTTCAGAGACCCTCTTATGAGGGTCGAGTATGATGTATTGAGCTCTGTGAGATCCACGGGGGCACGGGGTATTTCTTGGAGCGACATGCGACCACAGGGCGACTCACCATCCCCTGATGGTGCACTATGTACAGGGTGAAAGGTTCAACCTTCCCCTGTGACACCCCATGCCGACTGTAGGATAGGATGATTAGTTCTCCTATGGGCTAGGATGATTAGTTCTCCCATGGCGACTATGGAACAGGATGGTTAGTTCTCTTGTGGGCCAGGATGATTAGTTCTCCATGGCGACTGTGGAACAGAATGATTAGTTCTCCTATGATGACTGTTGGACAGGATGATTTGTTGTCTTGTGGATAGGATGATTAGTTCTCCTATCTAGGCATCCTACCCATGCACTCTGGGACTCATGGGAAGTACCTCTTATTTGATCAATGAGTAGGGAAATGGGGTTAGGGACCATTAGTAGTAGTATCGATGGATGCATCGTTGTATCTATCATACTCCCTATGCTACGATGACCTCCATTGATATGGGATCAATGATACTTATCTGGGATCAGTAGGAGTGGTATGACACACTCTGAGACTGACATCGGGTCAGTGGAGGATGGTATGATACATCCTCGATCATTTCGTCTTGATAGTTCAATCAGAGCAAAGCAGTGTAGGAAATGCATTTGATGGTTGAGATAGTAGCGATGGTCAGACGGATTGCAGACGGAGTTCTCCCTAGTTGAGAGGGAGTGTTAAAATTGGCAACTAGGGCCACACTCCATGTGGGTCACCTCATTTATGGCAGCTGATATTTTTCCTAGATTCCTCTTGTCGAGAGGTGTAGGATTGATCTAAAGATCATCCGATTCCGACAAGTATTTATGGAGATATGAATTTATTTGTATTTACTTGACAAATTGTCGAGGTCGGCTAGTAGTTAAATGTGTGGCACACATGCCCAGTGAATCATATAAATACAAGAGAGGTTGATTCATTTTCTCATCATCTCATCTCACTCATTCTTCTCTCTCTCTCCTTCGCTTTGGGTTATACAAGGAGTAGCTCACACGTGGGAAGGAGGATGCATTAGGGCAAGGAGGACACTGAAAGGAGGACGCAAAAGCTGTTGAAGGTCTCTTTGACCTGCGTTGACCAAGTGTTGACTCATCAAGGGTGTGGTTTTGGTGTCTGCCTCTAGTAGCAAGCCATAGATTTTGGCACAAAAATCGAGGCAATCCGTCCATAGGTTTGACCAGTGTTGACTGCCCTAGTTTTGGGCAGCAGGTTGACTTCAGTCAACAACAGTTTCACTATGTTTTTGGGGCTGTTCAAGGGCTGTTTCTTCAGGCTGTTCGAGGGCTAGTTGACCGTAAATTGACCAAAAATATTGGAGGTCAATTTCAGCACGTTTGATCAAGTTTGACTTTGCTGATCTAGGGTTTGCTGCCGCTGATATAAAATTACAGAATTCTGATTTTGTATTATTTCTCTCTGCTGAACTATTGAAGATAAGAGAAGATTTGATCAAAGGGTTTCCCCGCATTGGGGTTTGTCCTTGGCTAGCCGTCACATCTTGTGTCTCTTGTCTTGGCTTGTTTTTTGTTGATCGTTTAATGTTCTATTTGCACTTTACTTAATGTATATGTGATTGCTAATTTGTGGCTAATAAGAAGAAAATAAGTAAACTGCTCTAAGCATAGAACATACCATAATTTAACAATGAGACTCTCATTTGTGAGAGGATCATCATCACTTCTTGGATTCTTTCTCTTGTACGAGCTTCACACTTCTTCTTGGATGTTTATTGGAGATCTATTGATGCATTTTGATATATTTGAGAGCTGAAATTTTCATTCTATCTTGGAGCTATTTCTTGTTCTATGGTTGGATATATCTCTTGTCATCTTGTATGTGCTATAATTTGTTGAAGATCTATCTTGGATAATGTCTAATGTGTGGAATTGTTGCAAATAATTAATGCATTGTGCCCTAGTTTATTGAATATCATTGTAAAAGGTTAATTGATTAGCAATTGCACATGTTACTCATTGTATGGCAAGTAGATGAATGTTCCTAGTGGATTAGAATTGATTTTCTTCCATGAAAATCCATAGAGCTTGGCTGGGTAAATGTCAAAGAGTGGTTGTTAGGACATCCTTTTTTAGTGTCCTTAAAGACAATTTCGGCCAAATTTCCAATCATCATAGACTCCATAACCCAAGGATTAGGCACTGATCTAAGAAAAATTGGTGGTCACCTTCTCCTCACCTTTCTTTTTCTCTCCAAAAAATTTCGGCCCCTCTCCTAGATGGCCAACTAGGGATGCCTGGGAATTGCATTATAGGAGGTGTCTCGCAAAAGTAATTGGACAAGAATTTGCGTTGGTGTCTCCTCTAGTGACTCTCCAAGATTGGAGCAATTCCCACAGTTGGTTTGCAAGAAAACTCAAGTCCTAGTTGCATCTTTGGAATCCCATCTTGAACATCTTAGGTTGGTAGTCTTATTGAGGGACATTTGCACATAGAATTCAAATAAATTGATCATTTTTTACTTTTTCTCTATCCTATCTTGATCTAGAGAGCACACTGGAGGAACTCCTCCCATGATCATCCATAAACCCTAGGTCTCACATAGGATTCTTTCTAGGTCTCTCTAGTGAAGCAAAATTCTTATTTCAAGTGGAAATTCATCTTGTAATGCCTCTAGAGAGGTCCTATATCACATATTGGAGGTCTTGACCTTAGGCGTACTCGTCATTATTGAAAATCTCTAACCCTAGGGATAGATCTTCCTCATAGGTCTTTCTTAGAGAGCCCTTAGCTTCTCTTGAAGCATTGGGCCCTGAATTGGGCCTCTCCTTGAAAGGCCCTTTGGAATCACTTCATATCTTATCATTGATCCCATTGTTGCAAGTGATTTTCTTCATACTGGGACTCCTCCCATTAGTGAAAGTCTGTAAAGAGCAGGGGACACTAACTGAGGTGATAGTGGGTCTTTGTCCCATTGTTGTCATTTTGTCTAGTAATTGTCCCATATGTTCCCCTCCTAGGATCCCTGCTAGATTGTGTGGCAACAATCTCTACTATGGACCTATTCTTTCTTTCTACAAGCCCATTCTACTATAAGCTGTCAGGCACTCTGAACTACCTCTTGATCCTTCCTTTGCAAAAGGAGTCAAAAGCATTAGATCTATACTTTCCTCCATTATTTGATCTCAGTACTTTGATCTTCCTACTTATCTAGTTCACAATAGGAGCTCTCAACTCTTGGAACCTATTAAAGATTTCATCCTTGGTCTTCATAAAATGTACTCTAGGTTCCCTGGAAAAATCATTAGTGACAGTAACATAATAAGATTACCTATCAATGAACCTGATGACAAGGGTCCACAAAGATATGAATCAATCAGATCAAGAATCTCTGTTGATGTGTTCTCATGATTCGAGAAATCACTCTTGGCATGCTTGCTAAGTGCACATCGCTTACATGCTCCTCTCCTTTCCACCTTGAAATAAATGCAACCACCATATCTTTTAGAAGAGGCAAAGATCCATAATTCAAGAGACCAAATCTTTTGTTTCAAAGCTCGCAATAGATTATCACTACTAAGTCAACAAGGATCTCTACTTCATGGGATCTACTAGCAATCTATAAATTCCACACTCTCTAAGTCTTCTGGCCAAAACTTGAGCAAGATTAGGTCTATATTACTTTTGTTTATCACTCATTGATCATCAAACTCATCCCTACACTTCACATCTATTAGATAACAAAAATGAAAGCAAATATTTAGTCATACTAGAATATACATTACTTCATGGAACTCCTAAACTTCTCTTGTCAGCATGTAGAATGAGATGGAACTTAACCTAGTCATTGAGTACATACCATCATTATCAAGCTCCACCTACATGCCAATATCTTGTTCCTCTAATTTGAAGAAAGTAAATTTGTTTATTGTCATATGCCTTGAAGCTTCATTGTCAAGAAACCACCCGACACTTGAAACCACGTTGGTGGAAATCATGATACCATGGCAAAGGTTGTGCCAATCCTATTACCGCTCAAACTAGCAAGGTGTCCTAGAGGGGCACTTGCTAGGTCAAGAGCAACAATGAAGCTAAAGTCCACTGTAACTACAGCTAAAGCTTCCTACTCTTTATGGACTTTCACTGGTGGGAGGAGACCCGATATATATAGAGAATCACTTATGAAGGATAGATCAAATAAGATGGATGTTAAGTGATCTCAGGGACCCTTTCCTGGGGGAGGCTCAAGAATGGGACTTGCTTGCTTCTTAAGCAAGGTACAAGACTTTCTAGGAGAAGGGGATAAGGATTTAAGGGCTAGGTTTGAGGAGTGTGAATTGTAAAGGAGCTTCAAAAACCCTAAAATCCTTGTTGAACTTGGTTGCCCAAGTGGTTTTTGTAGAGTTGACTTTTCAAAGGTATGGGACCACATAGGACCAAGTGGACCCAGGTTAACTCAAGAGGAAGGAATATAGCAACCAATGATAGACTTGACCTAAACAAGGAGGAGAAGGGGATCAAAGAATTGATTTTTAGTTGAAGGTGCAAAATGATCCCCATGAGGAACTAGCCTAGGGAAACTTAGGGAAAAAACCAATCTTGAGGCTAGGGCTTGTAATATCTCACAACCCCACCTTCGGAATTTCCTTAAATATGGAGGAGGCCTAAGAGAGACACGAGCATAGTTGAGGCCAAGAGATCGAAGTTTTTCTATGGGTGGTTTGTTGGGAAAATAATGCCCTAGGAACCCTAATGTGGCTAGACCTAGAATAAAGAAGGATAGGTGAAGAAAAATGTTTCTTTAAGTGATCAACTTATGGTAGACCAGTACCTAACCCTTTGGGGAGATTGGAATCAAGAAGAATATGAAGAGAGACATTGTTTCTAGGTCAAGGCGGCTCTAAGATCAACTTCACTTGTCATTAGGGCAAAGGAGAGTGACCTTAAAAGCTTTTATACTTCATTTTGCAAAGTGAAGTGGCTTATCAAGATAAATTCAAACATGGAATTATCCCTAGGAGAATTCATTCAACATACATGGTCCATACATAGAGATATGCTATATAGAAACATAATTCCAGAATTTCGCTTTAAATGAAGTTAACAGCTAGCCCTAGTATAGCGAAAATCTTATTACCAATGTATGTAACAAAGTAAAAGAATAAATAGCATTAAATTTTTACTTACATATAAGAGAATATATCCAACCACCAATAAACTTGCCAATCAAGAAGCTCCAAGATAAGAAAAGACAATCCATACATCAAAATTCATCCATGCTTCAAAATTTCGTCCACCGAGAAGGAATAACGAAAATCTCAAGAGAGATCCAAGTCCAAACTAAGTGATGATGAGAAATGGACTCTTATCATTTGTATTTATACACCTCTAATGAGTTTGATTTAGCTATTTGAGCCTACATTAGCCCCTAAAATAGAAATAATGTGCAAATAACCAACTTTTAGTGACAGGCCCACCCAACTAGCTCATAAACAAAATAACAAGCCTCTCAAGAGGTTGAGTGATCAATAATACATATCGTTGGTCTCTTTAAGAAGCCTGATGAAGTCCATAAGTGCCATAATGATGAATAGAACTTCCAAAAGTAATGGACAAGGGATTGGCCCCTTCTTCTCCACATAATAAACCTCTAGTGCTCCCAATGGGTGTGAGGGCACACAAGTGACCTCATGGGTCTCCAAGTAAGTCGAAGATGCCTGTAGACCATTTGTAAGGGCTCAGATGATGATGTAAGTGATGCCACATCAGCATACAAGTCCTAGGTCATCTGCCAAGTGTATGGTACAACTGTGGGGCTAGCTGGGCAAAGGTGAACCAAGATCTTCCTCGTCCAATAGGTGAATCTCGAGCAATCTCTGAACATCTCTGGGGATCTATGGAGTGTTGTCTACTGTTGTGGAGGCCCATGGCTCTCAACACACACGCTACATGTGCCAATGTAATCCTCTGGAGGGTTAGGACCCCATATAGGGAGACCAAACCCAAAATGGAGACCACTTGTAATCCTGCATAAGATCCAATGTGTCCCCTGGCCTTCCAGTACAATAAGTCATCCAGGAAATTAAGTAAACAAACTTACAAACCATGGACAACAGATGGGGACTTCATAATGGCCTGCCCTTCCATAGTGGGCTTTGGCATGTGCTAAATTCTTCGAACTCCAAATGGGGTTAACCAAGTATCCTATTAGGTGGGTTCTACTTCTAAAAGGAATAGTATGTCCAAGTTACATCGTTTAAAGGGTGGTGGCATGTGATAAAGAAATGAATGGAGTAGGAGATGAAATGGGCAGCCCTGAGGATCCACCATTATCCACCATTATCAAGGATCCCTTGCAGTGCACCATCAAAGTATGACCATGGGATGTCCTTGTTAATTACCTCTTCTTTCTGATTATGAGTTGTTTGTTTTTCCTAAATCTTTGGGTAAGCATTTAATATGTTTAAACCCTAGACTACACATTTGAGAGGTAATGTCTCTTTGCCTTAAAACAACTTCATGTTCCTGGCTAGTGAGACTCCCCAAGATTATTAAGAGGAAGGGCTCTAATCTTGTTTGTATCCTTATTGGATCAACAGGAACTAAAAACCTTGTTTGTATCTTCACCTATCTAAACATTTCTTTGCTTGAACATTCTTTCCACCTCTTTCCTTACCTCCTTGGTATAAGGAAATTCAAGATTATATATACAATGGTTTCTTTTGCATATTGATATAAACTACACCACCACAAACCAATAAAATTCCTTTCTATAGGACCTCCCAAGTGGATGCCCAAGTGTTTAAAATCAACCAAATGAATATCTTTTTTTTAGAATGGCATTTTAATTTCCAGATGGTTCTCCAACACTAGTCTGTAATGTCCCTTCCTAAATTAATTTGTTACAGGTTTATCCATTCTACAATTTTGACAATTTTGGGAGCATGCAACCCATGGGAATTTTGAAGAGAGACCCACGAAGGAAAATGGGGGCCGAAATGTCTCGTTGGCCAAGCGTGGGGGGCACCCACATGAGGAAATACGCACCACTTTAGAGGGAAGTTCAAATGGCTAGAGAGAGAGGGTCGAATTGTTAGTTGGAGGGGTGACCCACATGGGAATAGAGGCTCACGAGTTATAAATAGAGGAGGCCCAGCCTCATTTGGCATCTTTTTCCAATTGAACTCAATCTTAGTTGCTCGAGTTGTTTAGTTGAGTCACTTGTTGTTTAGCAATGAGCTCTCCAAGCAGATAACTCATCCTCTCTTTGGTGGACTACGAGTGCCACCCTAGTGAGGTTCCATTCTACCATTCTGGAGGAGTGCTGGAGCATATTCAGGGCATTAATCTCAGTTGTCACTCAGCTAGTGCGTACTTCAAGACGATGTGGTAGAGGAACATGAAAGAGCTTTTTCAGGGGTCTTCTGGAGTGCAATTGCCGGAGGAATTTTTGGTGAAGGAAATACATGAAAACACTAGTCCTTTAGGTGATTTTGGGAGAAGGAGCTTGCTGGTTGAGAGCAGTGTGAGTTGCAACACCCAGGGTCAGTGCAAAAGCTTGTCACTGGGCACACGTGGGAATATGTGGGTCAGTTTGTGGAGCGAGTATTTGTTGGGAGAGAGAATGGGTAGCTAGGAGAGAGAATGGGTAGTTAGGGGAAGATTACCTCAACTATTTCAGAGCATTTGGAGGGCACTTTTTGGAGTTACAGGTAGGCCGTACCTTTCAGCAGTTGGAGGACGACATGGCTCTTGGGAGGCCAAATTTCTGGGGTCAAAACCAAGCCAAATCCTTTTTGGGGTTTTTCTGGGTTCATTGAGGAGACCACAAGATTAAATTGGTAGAATTTTCTTGGAATATTTGAGGGGTCAAAAAAGGGTCCCAACTCAGCAAGCAGCTAAGGGAGCTAGGGGAATTTGGGCCGAAATTTCCAAGTCAACATTTGTCCAATTCCTTCATGGGTTATTCTAGGTATTTGGTGGAGAGCCCGGGTGTTAATTTCTCAGAATTGTTTGAGTACCGGAGGTGGGGTTTCCAGCAGCATCTTTGCAACAGATAACACTCTTTCACAAGGGTGGCATAGGGAAACATTGCAACAACTATTTCTACCATCTGAGCTTGACATATTATCACATGGGCTTGATCATGCTTCCATTGAGATAATCCCAGATGCACTTCTTCCACATTATTGTACTTTTCTCCTAGATTATAATAAAATGGCTCAACTGATGGTGAGCAGATCCATCCTCACCCTTACAACAAAGACGATAGAGGTGAGCAGATCGTGGAGGTGCAATTGTCTACATCATGTGAGGAAAGTCGATAGAATCAGGGCACTAGATCTCCTGAAAAGGAGAAGGCAGGATAGGGATAGTTAGAGGGTGAGAACATGGGGGGCTTTTGCTGGTGGAGAACCGACTTTAGATATCAGGAGCCTAAGTGGGAGGTTAAGCATGATGCTGAGATCCCACGAGATGGTGAGGAGCACATCGATCTACCCGGTGTGGCACAGGAGTCACCATTGTTTGAGACCTCTTTGATAGTCCTAGTTGACACCTTGGTGGAGAGGATACAAACTACACACAGAGCTATCTGTTGAGGAGGTGCCACCCATGGATGAGATGCCGATAGTTGTTGAGGTATCCAAAGTTGTGATCGAGTCTACAGGTGATAGATACCCACAACAATTTCATCAGTTCCAGGCCAACCTTCTAACATTGAGAGAGAAGGCCACGACAATACAAGAGGCCATTCTACAACAAAACGAGGAGTTGGAGGGCATGAGAGTGGTTTGTGCCAAGTCAGCAACCAAACTGGCTCGCTTTGGGGAATGATTGGATTCCCTAATGGTACAACTGGAGTGCACTTTAGAGCATCAGAGGAACCCTCTTCAAACATACATAGATGGGGCTTGTAGCATCAGTAGTTTACTTCTGCACCTTAGAGAGAGAGAGGTAGAGCCACCTCAACATATTTTAAGTGTTGACCAGGTTGATGAGATGAGGTGACATGAGCGATGCAAGGTGCAATGTTTGCAGGATGGAGGGCTTGTCTTACTTATGAGAGTTCATACATTCAATCCCTCTCTTAGGGTTGGATGGTGAGGGATTT
>APFE030258071.1:5728-49997 GCA_000404065.3 Pinus taeda
TTTTCTAAGGCCAACAATTTCACATTCTAACTTCTCAAGAGATTTTTCTTTCTCATCTAGTTGAGATTGTAGAGAGTCAATGATCACATTACTTTCATCTAAACATCTTTTGAGTCTAGTAATTTCATCATAAAAACCTTCCATATCCATAGCATCCATGTAATCATAATCTTCAAATGCCATTAAAAGCTTATAGTGGTTACCTCGTTCATCTTCATCGTTATTTGATAGTCCATCACTATCTTCATGAGTGTAGTAGCTTTTATTATTTGCATTTTGTTTCTTGATCCATCTAACAGGTTCCTTCCCCTTGCCAATCTTATCTATGTGAGGACATTTGGTAGCATAGTGACCTACTCCTCCACAAGCAAAGCATTTGAATGGTAACTTACTTCGGAAATGTCCAGTGCCTCATTGAAGATTTTTGAAAAAATTTGATTCTTCTTCTTCTTCTTATATGTGTTCAGACTCATAGTAGTTTCCTTTGCCAGAAGCCTTGAAGGCAGCTTCTCTCCTGTCTGATGATCCACCTTTCCTCATTTCATAAGCAGTTAGAATTCCATGCAACTGTGACATTTTAAGGTCTTGAAGCTTTTCTTTTTCTTCTATAGCAGAAACTTTATATTCAAACCTAGGGGACAAAGATCTTAGAACTTTTTCAACTACGACAGCCTCCTTTACTTCTTCACCAAAATTTTTCATACAATTTACAATCTCATCTACATGAAGAAAGTAGTTAGCCACACTTTCATCATTATACATTCTGAGATTTTCATACTGAATTCTGAGAGTTTGGAGTTTTTCCCTTTTTACCTGTTCATCTCCCTCATAGCTCAGAACAATCTTGTCCCGTATTTCCTTAGCTGATTTATACTAGGCAATGCAGGATTTGCCTCAACCAAAGACCTTGAAGAGCTTGAGAGGATTTTTGGGTCTCACAGGCTACTATCACAAATTTGTCCGCAATTATGGTCACATTGCTAGACCCCTCACTTAGCTTCTCAAGAAAAATTCATTTCTCTGGAATGATGAAGTGCAACATGGCATTTGCAGCTCTCAAACATGCCATGTGTTCCACTCCCATATTAGCACTACCTGACTTCACCAAATCTTTTGTGATTGAATGTGATGCTTCAAGTATGGGTATTGGGGCGGTCTTAATGCAAGAAGGTTGACCCTTGGCCTTCACTAGCCAACGATTAAGTGGGACAAATCTGGGACAAGCTACCTATGAGAAGGAGGTGATGGCCATCTTACATGCAGTTGATACTTGGCGACCATACTTATTGGGACGACGTTTCAAAATCCACACAGACCATCAAAGCCTTAAATATTTTTTAGAGCAATGCCTATCCTCGCCACAACAAAATAAATGGGTAGCAAAATATTTGGATATGATTATGAGATAATTTACAAGAAAGGGTGCGAAAATGTCGTAGCAGATGCGTTATCAGGTCAATTTGAGGAGGAAAGCACCCTACTCACAATGTCCCTTCCCATTCCAGAATGAATTGAAGAATCTCGCAAGGAATGGTTTTCACATCCTTTACTCTCCCAACTCATTAGTAAATTGTAGGCGAATCCAAATTCCACAGCGGGCTACTCTTGGTAGGATGAGGTTCTTCACTACAAGGACAGAGTCGTCATATCACCAACATCCACCCTCAAAAGTCGCATTTTGGCGGAATTGCACTCATCTCCCACTGCAGGCCATTCAGGCTTTTAGAAGACTTATGCTTGCACTCGACATTCATTCATTTGGACAGGCATGAAAAAGGACATTCTTACTTTTGTAGCTGAGTGCGATGTATGTCAGTGCCACAAAGGATAAATAGTCAAATCCCTAGGCACATTACAGCCATTGCCCATCCCTGCCTCTATCTGGATGAGGTTTCTATGGAATTCATTATGGGTCTTCCGAAGTCAAGCAACAAGTCATTGATCATGGTGATTGTGGACATAATTTCTAAGTATGCTCATTTTTGCGCCCTACCCCACCCTTTTACACCGAATTTGGTAGCTTAATCTTTGATGGACCAGATCTTCAAATTGCATGGCATGCCCACTTCCATTATGTCTGATCGTGACTCGATCTTCACTAGCAACTTTTGGCAGGAACTCTTCAAGCTACAAGGTACCCAACTACAACTCAGTACTTCCTATCATCCCCAAACTGATGGTCAAACTAAAGCAGTCAACAAATTTTTGGAGACCTACCTTAGGTGTTTCACTTCAGAAAAAAAACATCTATGGGTACAGTGTTTACCTCTAGCGGAATGGTGGTATAACACTAACTATCATGCCACCACCAAAATGACTCCCTATGAAGCAGTTTCTGGTCAGCTCCCTCCTTCCCCCACTTCTTATATCAAGGGATGCTCGAAGGTACAAGAAGTGGATCAACTCCTATAGAACCACACAACCATGCTGGCCTACCTCAGAGAGAATCTCCATCAAGCTCAAAACTGCATGAAGCAACAGGCAGATCAACATCGTTCAGAACGACAATTTCAAGAAGGGGATCAGGTATTTTTGAGGTTGCAACCATATAAGAAAATGTCACTCAAAGACAAGAGTTGTCATAAATTATCTCCAAAATTCTACAGACCGTATCAAGTACTTTAGCGCATTAGAGAAGTTGCCTACAAGCTAGCTTTGCCACCCACTTCAAAAATCCATCCAGTATTCCATGTCTCATGCCTCAAGAAATTGATTGGGAACCATTGCCGAATTCAAACCAGTTTACCAGAGTTGGATGAAGAAGGTTGAATCTGGATCCAAATTGAACAGGTTCTTGACACGCGAGAATGACACCTGCGTGGCTGCACAATCAAGGAAGTCCTCGTCAAGTGGAAAGACACCTCTCTAGAAGATGCGACCTAGGAACCAGCCACTGTCCTTCAGTAGTTTCTGCACCTTCAGCCTTGAGGACAAGGATATTCTTATGGGGGAGGGCATGTTAGGGTCCAACCCTAACCCCCTTATTTATATAATAGGGCCGAGTCATAGTTATAGTTAAAGAGTCAATAAAGCCCATATTAATAATTGTAAGTGGTTGACCCGCATTTAAAGAAGGGACCACAGTTAGTTGCAAATGGGCCATGGTATTAGATAGATGGTATTAATAAGAACCATGGTATTGACCCATGGTATTGCATGTATGAATCCTATATAAAGGATACAGACTCCCTTCGATGAGCATCGTGTCTTATTTTGTAATTGAGATAAGCTCTATTGGAGGTTGCCCCCTCGAAGAGGCAAGTGATCATTGCTTTCATTTTCTGAATAATAAAATACTTGTTGTTATTTCTTATTGTTCTATGTTCTAGGTATATTTTTTCACATATTTGGTATTCTGGTATCTTCTCGCAGGTCAAGAGCATAACAACTACTTTGAGAAGAGAGAAAATAATATTTTCCCAACTGGAAAAATCATGAACATAAAAATAACCCTCTTGCAGATCTAACCATTTATCGATGACATCTACGTATATCTAACCCTTGAATATGTGGATTTCAAAATTAACTTGTACCTTAAATGGTGTGGTGTTTCCAGAGTAGTTGTTGGAAGCCGATGCGTCGCCCCTGGGTAGCCATTGACGGATCTGGGAAAAGTTGTCGATCACCGCATTCCTTTGTCTCTCGAGGGCTTCTTCGAGCAAGATTTTGATATGATCTCCTTCCCCCTCGTCTTTCTTTTCATCCACCATAGTAGGCCGTTTGGATTTGTGAGGCTAGTCTTGCAAAGGTTCGATCAGTTCAAGCCCTAATTCCTTATATCCTGACCTTGTTGGGGACATGCAAAGAAAAATAGAGAAAAAGAAGACCGCTCTGATACCACTGATCCAGATTTAAATAGGAATGCAACAAATTACAGAGATAACCATAAAAACAAAGATGCAACAGAAATAATACTTCATTTCATTAGTGTAAAATATTGAAATATGCTTACAAACAACAATGGAGTAAACCAACTAGGGCAATGGTAGCTTATCTCCGAGAAGAGATGTGGTGGTTACATGCCTCTGAATTGTCTTACGATGAGGCTTGAAGGCCTATTTATTGTTTAGAAAGAATGGAAAACACTAAACATCCAAAAACCTAACCCTAGAAGATGAAACGCGAAACTGTGGGCCCTGTTTCGATAAATTGGTACATCAATTTCCCGAGGTCGTAACTTTGGCATATGATCTTCGTTTGATGCACACAATATCTCGTTAGAAATATCTATCTGAGAACTACAACTTTGGGAAGATAAACATCGGTCTATGGGCCCATGTTGCTCCCAGTTTTCCCAAAAAACGTCGTTTAGGGCCTCAAAACGGCTCTGGAAGTTTAGGACCCGAAAAATTGCTAAAAATAGTTAACTGTGCTACAATTAAGGAAATTGAAAATTTGAAAGAAACAATGGTGGGGGTCCAAGTGGACTTGGAAGGTGGCCACCAATATCCACCTGGATCACCTCAACATACAACAAATGGATCTCAAAACATAACATGACAAATCATGACAACAAGTACATCACATAGACTTCTCCACATCACATCAAGCATGAATCATGAATACGAGTAAGAAACAAGATCCCTCATCAAGCATCAAATAGGGATCTATGCAACATAATGCATCAAGAAGAAGTACATGAACACATTGCATATACCTCACAACCAAGGGCCATCTGAAGAAGCAGATGTCAAGCTGCTGAAGTTGTTCGTGCCATCGATCTCATGACATCTATCACATGGAAATGGCTACTTGCACATAAATGTTGACACTTGCATTCCACTTAGAAAAGTGATTGAAGAATAGAATTAGAAAATGAGAAATATGAACGTACCATTAGATTTGTGGCGTCGAATAATGGTAAATTCATTGTCCAAGTTTTGAATTCTGAGAAATTGAGAATCTGGGGCTCAAGGAATCTTTTAGATTCCCCTTAGATTCCACAAAGATTTTTCTCCATAGGTGGACTGGAAATCTACAACTCAAAAGGTGAATCTGACCTCTCCATTGTGATTCATTTGGAAAACCGTGAAAAACGACTATAAACTTGACTATATTCTGACATGGATAAAATTAATTCCTTGGGGAAATTTAAAGGATCATGGTTTCGCTCCCTATTTCTGTAGTAGTCATGGTTCCACTTGCATACTGAAAAATGGCTGAAAAATACAGAACCCCGATGTAGTAACAGACAACTCCATTACATTCGTGGCATCAAGAAGTGTTGAAACCATATAAAAATTTTCAAAATCTGACAAAGTGAAAACGTGGCCCTCCTACAAAATTCTACCTCGAATGGCGTGCACTGCCTCCTCTGCCTCAACGCATTGAAAACTATATTTTAAATAAAAACGTGTTGGTGGATTCTTCAACAAATTCGTTGTAGGGTAGTTGGTCGGGATCCGATTAATATGGAGGAGGTCGGGTGGTCAAACCCCGACTCCTCCATTTTACAAAGCTGAATTTTATTTTTTTTTTTTTTTTTTTTTTTTTATTTTATTTTTTTTAACTTTATAACAATTTTTTTGTTTAAAAATAATAATTAACGGTTGGTTTGGGCCCACCTTGGGCAGCCCACCCATTGTACCCACCTCCATTTAAATTGTAACGTGTTGTTGTTTTGGGTTGGGTCTGTGCCCCAAGGGCCGACCCACCCATGTTCGTTATTTGGTGGTTCCGTGGAGGCAGTGGAGGGGCCGGGGTCATAGCCTGTCCCTCTCATATTATGTTGATAGTTTCATTACTGGGGGATGGGTTGGGGGTCATGGCCCACCCCTCCTTTGGTTATGTGTTTTTTTTGGGGTGGCGTGGTTAGTGGCCCGCCACCCCTTTTTTTAATATTTTTTTTGTTATAAAAAACAACCTCCGCGTTTTTTTAAAATTTGGATTTGGACCGAAGGAGTCCTTTTAATGAGGCAAAAATTTTGCTTGGAATCTGGCCGGAGTTGGTTGGATTCCGTCCTCAAGAAAAAATCCAAATTGTGCCTTTATTAATCATGCTCAGTCATCAAAAGTCAACCCAACTTTGACTGCCTCTATCTTCTTCATCCGGACTCAGATTGGAGTGTCGTTCACACCATTGGAATAAGGGCGATGAGCACTTTGATCTGATGTCAAGTTAATCACATTTCCACCACTTTGAATTTTTAGCTTTTCCCATGCCACCGTGTCTGAAAATCCACCTGGATCAATCCTTCCCCACTAAGGAGCTTTTGGTTCTCCAAAAGCATGAAAAGCAATTTGCAACTTCTCTGTACCTTGTCTGCGTCACAAGCATCCTGAAAGGCCTTACTTCCATCTCCTTCACCTTTGTTCTTCAGAGCCTTAAGCGATGAGCCAACACCTGCAGCCTCTGCAACCTGTAGTACATTTTTTTGAGAATTACATGCTTGAATTTCATGACCAACTAATGACCCAAGCATCCCACACTTGCCATGAGTTCAAACACATACTCAGTGGTCAAGTTTACATCAAGATGGTCACAATACCCCAGCTACGACAACAAGGCCAACATATCATTGTTGCTTCAACAAGTGATGGAAAACACATCATCACTACAACACATGATTTACAATCAGGCCAAACACTATTTGCTTTGACAAGTGATGGAAACATGACATCACTTTCATAGTTTATCATACAACACAAAGTAAGACCAAACATCATTGTTGTTGAACAAGTGATGGAAAACACATCATCACTTTTATATTTTAAAATGCAATAAATGATTTACAAAAGTACAACCATGAAATGATAACATGTCTAGAAACCATTTTTCACTTATCAATGTGAATGGGTCACCTCCTTGTGGCACATTCGATGGTTGAACAACTGCATCACCTGGTTCATGCACCAACACTCTGTCTTTAAGGCGTTGTTCTAGATGGAGCCTCTAACAAGTGGCTCTTTGATGGCCACTTCTATCGCAATGGCTACAATAGGTTTTCTTCATCAAGATCTGTTTAACATGTTTCTTTAACTGCTGTTGAGAGGGTCTTTCACGCCTCATCCTTTTGTGTGCTACCATTCTTTTCCAATACTTGGAAAATGTATGGTTATGTAATCCACAAAAGGTACATGTTTTTCGATGCCATGTTTTACATTCATCTCTAACAACATGATTATAATAGAAATGAACATTCGAAGATCGAAAGTGGTTATAACTTCCCTTATTGTCTCTGGTGTAATTATGGTGATGAGATCTTGCCTTAGCCCTTTCCCTGCAATGGGTACTACGGTGGGATGATGGGGATGTGTTCCCATCATTCTCTTTCCTCGAATATTTCGACGATGTCTCAGAAGAATCAAACAGCATAGCATTCTCTATTGGTTTATCTTGTGCCTGCAAATTGAGGTCACTTCCCAACATCCAATGGTTGAGTTATGCCTTGGTTATTAACACCAAGTTCTTTTTCCTCCTCGTGCCTCATCCTAGTAAGGAGCCTCATGTTTTTCCTTATAATTGGGATCTCCAAATCTCCAGCAAAAATCATACTATGTGAAGATGAAACCAAAAGGAAATCAACATATTTTACCTCCTTTGTCGATTTGCAAAGAACTAAGGAGGGCTTCTCATCATTTGTTGTTGGTGGTTTGCTAGTTATCTCAGTGCATTCCCAAAATTCCTTTCTGACATACCCAAGCCCTGCCTGATGGGGCAACTCTTCTACTTTGATGGGGTTGACAATGCCTTCGCTATTAACGCCCAAGCCTTTTCCTTCATACCCCATTCTCTTCAACAATTTGGAGCCAATTGTTGTGGTATGGTTTTCAAAAACAACGAAATCATCATCAAGACATATACATGAATTTGGAGAATTACCTTTTACCTCACATGGGTCACGCTGCAGCTTTTCCAAGGCCTCGTCCTTTTCTTACAGCTGTCATAGAAAACTATGTTTTTCCTCTTTCTCTTCATGTAGAGGCATCTTCAACTCAACATTCTTTGTTCGAAGACTTTGGTTGTTGTGTTTCAGTTCTTTCAGGGCCTCTTCCGTGGCTCGCAACTGAAGCTGCAATCGCTCCTCTGTCTCTTTTTGTAGGGTTTCATACATTATTTCCACTCTTTTGGAGATTTTGAGCATGGTCTCGTACATCACTTTTTCATCCTTTGTCGCTGCACGTTCCATTGTTGATGCTTGCAATTCACATCCAGGCAAAGACCGCTTTGATACCACTTGATCAAGTTTTGGGTGTGACTAAGGACCCTTCTAAGACCTTTTACTTTCATGTTGTTTTAAGTTGCATTTTTGAAAGAACATTAATGAATACATTTGCCTTTTGTAAAGAAGAGGAACAAGACAATCATCATCAACATAAAAACATAAGTAGTTGATAATGCAGTTCGTCTAGGAGGGACTACATCTTCGGACCCTGGTGTCAAGATGGTGTAGGCCACTTCATTAAGTGTTGTCAATAGTGATGATGTACATAGAAGATGTCACGAACATACATGGAAAATGCCCTCACGCAGGAGTAGCTCTAAGAGATGTTTCGCTACAGGAACTCTCAGTAAAAAAAACTCCTATCAGTATGACTCAAACTCATGCACAATGAGCATCTTACCAACATGGAATAAAAGGGATCTCAATGAAAAACATGCATGACAAAAACATGAGTATCCTCTCAACATACAACAAAGGGATCTCAAAAAATATCATGAAAAATCATGACAACAAGTACATCACATAGACGATTTCACATCACATCAAGCAGGAATCATGAAGACGAGTAAGAAACAAGATCCCAAATCAAGCATCAAACATGGATTTGTGCAACATAATGCATTAAGAAGAATTACATGAACACACTGCATATACCTCACAACTAGGGGCCATTTGAAGAAGCGGATGTCAAACTGCTGAAGTTGTTCATGCCATCGATCTCATGACATCAACCACACGGAAATGGTTGCTTGCACATAAATGCTGACACTTGCATTCCACTTAGAAAATTGGATGAATAATAAAATGAGAAATCTAAACACACCATCAAATTTTTGGCGTTGAATAGTGCAAAATCGAATATCCAATTTTTGAATTCTGAGAAATTGAGAATTTGGGGCTCAATGAATATTTTAGATTCCTCAAAGATTCTGCTCCATAGGTGGACTGGAAATATACAACTCAAAAGGTGTATCTGACCTCGCGATTGCGATCCTTGTGGAAAACTGTGAAAAATGACTATAAACTTGACTATATTCCGACATGGAGAAAATTACCTCCTCAGGAAAATTTCAAGGATCACGGTTCTACTCCCTATTTCTGCAGCAGTCATGGTTCCACTTGCATATTGAAAAATGTCTGAAAAATGCAGAACCCTGATGGAGTAATGAACAATTCCATTGCATTTGTGGTGTCGAGAAGTGTTGAAACCATATAGAATTTGTCAAAATCTGACAAAGTGAAAATTCGGCCCTCCTAAAATATTCTGCCTCGAATGGCGTGCATTGCATCCTCTACCTCAGTGCACTAAAAATTGCATTTCAAATAAAAGAGTGTTGGTAGATTCTTCAACGAATTCATTGTAGGGTGGTTGGTTGGGGATCCGATTAACATGGAGGAGGTCGAGTGGTCAAACCTCGCCTCTTCCATTTTACATAACTGATTTTTTTTTTTTAACTTTGTAACAATTTGTTTGTTTAAAAAATAATTAACAGCTGGGTCGGGCCCATCTTGGGCGACCCACCCATCGTACCCACCTCCATTTAAATTGTATCATGCTATTGGTTTGGGTTGGGTCTGTGCCCCAAGGGTCGGCCCACCCATGTTTGTTATTTGGTGGCTTCGTGGGGGCGGCAGAGGGGCCGAGATCATGGCCTGTCCCTCCCGTATTATGTCGATAGTTCCATGGCTGGGGTAGGGGCTTGCGGTCATGGCCTGCCCCTCATTTGGTTATGTGCTTGTTTTAGGGTGGTGGGGTTGGTGGCCTACCACCCCTTTTTTTAATATTTTTTTTGTTATAAAAAAACAGCCCGCGCGTTTTTGAAAATTTGGTTTTGGACCGAAGGAGTCCTTTTAATGAGGCAACAATTTCGCTCGGAATCTGGCCGAAGTTGGCCAGATTTTGTCGGTCGGAAAAATTCCAAATTGCGCCTTCATTAATCCTACCTAGTCATCAAAAGTCAACCCAATTTTGACTGTTTCTATCTTCGTCATCTGGACTTGGATTGGAGTGTTGTTCACATCATTGGAATCAGGGTGACGAGAACTTCGATCGAATGTCAAGTTAATAACCTTTCCACCACTTTTAATTTTGAGCTTTTCCCATGCCACTGTATATGAATATCCACCTAGATCAGATCATCAAGAACTATATTTAACATATCAGTCATGCCAAATATCCACTGTGGGCACGTCTTCTCGAAATTTGTTACTTGATGAAAAGTATAGAAGTTTTCCATACCAACTGCGTTGACATTTAAAGGTACATTGGAGCTTTGTGAAGATTGAGTTGATTGATTCATGTTTTTCTTAAAAAAGGGCTTTAAGTACTTGCTACTGGAAGAAGCCTCTCTATATTTTCTCTTTCAACGAGATACTTCATTGGTCAAATGCTTCAATGATTTATTCAAACTTTCCATATCGAAGGAATAATTTTCCTTTGTTTTAATGGAGGACGTTTGGGGCTTCTTATCAATGTCCATCGTGTCTTCTTCACTGGTAATAACTCCAAAGGATTTTAGGTCCTTCTCGAAAATTATGGTATCATTAAAGTTTTCTGCCAATGTTCCTTTAGAAACTCTTTTAAGAAACAAAAAAATGTTGGTTGGAAAGGCTGAGGTATAATAATCAGAAGTGATGGAATCATGTGGTTGCACATCGATTGGGAACCTATTTAAAATAGAGGTGAATCTCAGATTAAATTCTTTAACTTTCTCTTTGTTTCCCATCTTAAGATTGCTGAGTTGTTTCAATAACATGGTAGGAGTCTTATCATCAAGATTATTTTCTAAAAAGAGCTTCTTGAACTCTCTCCAATCATGGATTGAATTGGGAGGGAGGTTGTGGTACCATGTCGATGTCCTATTTTCCAGTGTGTATGGGAATAATCTGCAAGCCACATCATCATAATGGAATTCCAAAATTATTAATTATAAATATAAGTTCTCAATGTGATCCTCAACCACTATTGTCTTTTTAGAATCATACTTCATTAGAAAAATTTTCAGGTGTTTTGATAAATGGTGTAGGGCGCTTAGAAGAGTTAGTGGCCTTCAGACCATCCAACCCAAATATTGATCATCTACCATGTTTTTGTTGTTTTCTTCCTCGTCACTTTCTGAATCTTAATATTCTTTTTCTTCACCATTCATTCTTTTGTTATCGTTCAAATCGTTCTCATTATCATTCAAATCTTAGTTCTCCGGTATATAGAAATTTTCCCCGTCTCCCTCTAGATTTTTGGTGTAGGGTGGTATCTCATTCCCTTGGTATAAGTCTCTTTAAATTGATTTGGCTAGGTAATTCAAGGAAGTGTTCATCAAATATTGAACTATATTGACTAATCACCACCACGAGTTGTTTCTCTAGTTTACAACTTATGAGGAAGAATTGATGCAACCGGAAGAAATCCTAGTTTCTTTGCAAAATCACAGGTGACAGGATGTAGGGATCAGATTTGATCATATGTAACTTCAAATTCATGCTATATATTTTGTGGAGATGGCTCTTCTATCTCAAGAATATGTGAGAGAGGTTAACCCAGATAAGTACTGCTAGGTTGTGATGATTTAGGAAATGAATGTGAAGATCGGCCTAGAATGCACTATTGACACTCCTTCTAGTGCCAAAAATGTGTTGATGATGATGGATATTCTACCAACAATAGGGGATCTCCCTGAGATAAATTCCAAATTACACTCTACACCATTGGAGTAGGATTACCATCTGGAATGACGACCCGATTGCCATTTTGTTCAACTTATGATGTGCATTGGTGAATATCAACAACATATGAGAGAACCAATATCACTTTCTAGACATGAAAGTAATGTTAGCTTTGGGAAATGTAGAAGTATAACGTGCATAAAATAATTCCACAAATATAATAGATAACATGATCCTTTAAATGAAAAATGATAACACTACTTTAACAAAGACACATATATAATGAAATAATCGCTAATTGACTTGAAAAATAGTTTTCAAGAAATCATTATCATGGAAACATAAAGAGATACAATTTTAATTGAGATTAGTATCAAATACAAAAAAATTTATTTCATTCCCTTCAATACATGTGAATACAAACATATACCATAACCGTTACAAGAGAAGTCTTACAATGCACTTGATATATGCATGAAAATGATGTCCAACTTAAAGATCTTTTGATGATTATGTAGAAGTACCAAGGTGAAAAATTACAAAGACACTTCACTCATTCCAATAATTGATGATGGAAGCCACAAATTGCTTCTCAAAATAATAATCTCTCTCTCAAATATTCCCCATAAAAATTGAATGAAAATGATGCCGAATAACCATTGGTCAATGCTGTTCAAAGTGTAGATTAGTTGAGATTTTCAGCCCCATGCAATTCGTCCTCCTTCTTGCCCACACGTGTGAAAAAGAGCTACTTCAGACCTGTACGAACTAGTTAGATTGAGAGAGAGATGATGTGATGTGCTGTGTAAATTATCTTGAGGCCACTTGTATTTATATATGTTGGAGGAGGGTCAATTTATCCTTAGGTTTACCTTGACAATTTATGTACCTATGGGCTTGACTTCAAAAGTACAATTTTTCTTTATCCAAATTCAGTGCTTCAAAGGTCAATTTTGCTCCTCTCGAAAAGAGGAATCTAGTCCAATGATTGGAATTTGTCTCTGAGGTTCCAAATTAAGACTCTCTCTTAGCCAGGGAGAAATTCCAACTGCATCATGTGATTATTGCAAATATCTCACCATCAAATCATGTTTCATCTCTGATCATCTTGACTCTACTCTATCTACTGAAGCATTCTCGAATCTAAAGAAGAAGAGTCCTAGGGTATCTATAGCTACTACCATTTATCTATTGGCAAGCCACTACTACCACCCAAAAAAACTACCAGTGGGGAGCCAATGTTACTACATGGGAATCTCTGCTAGCGTGGAGCCAATACTACAACATAGGAATCTCTACCAGTGGGAAGCCATTGCTACAACCTGGGAAACCTAAAAGTACTAGGAGGGATTCCACTTAACTTATGAGGTAAGGATCACACCTATCTTATTATTTGTTGATCTTCCCAACTTGACCCTTAAGAGTGAGTGGTAGAACACTTACATATCTAGCTTGAGCAAGATGCCACTTACCATAAGTGGTAAGAATTGTTCCTAACTCAAGAAGCTAACACCAATTGGCCAAATGGGTGGGAAATATAGATGCCAACTAGGCTATACTTTGTCAATTCGAGAGGAACCTCAATCCTAGGAGATCTAAGGCTAAATTCATCATTGTTTAGATTGGAAACTATGGCCAAATTCAACCTTGGGACAACTCATATGATGGAGATTATTACTGCATTAGATTCCTCTTTGTGAGAGGTCCAAGTCTGATATAAATATCATCTCATTCGGACAAGCATAAGTGAAATTTTGAATTTATTCTCTCACATGCACAAATTGTTAAGGTTAGCCTCAGCTTAATGTAGGCTCAAGAAGCCCAATAGATGTGTCCTTTCACCCTCATTAAATTGTATAAATAGGAGTGACCTCTCACCTCATTTAGACATCACTCACTCATCTATTCTTCTTTCTCCTAATCAGATTGGTTCGTACAACTTGGTGATCATTGTTGGGTGTGGAGCCTGGTTATCTTCTTTATTTAGAGATATCACAACATTGGACCCCAGTTCATAATGTGGTGGTAATGTCGCCTGTAATATTTGCACTGGAAGGGGCATCCAGGGGGGGTTTTGTGATCTTTGGGAGTCCCCCCTGGTGGGGAATCGGGGGTAGTGCCCCCGAAGCTAAAAATAGATGTAAAATTGCCTTGTAAAATATTGTAATTTCATAGTCAATCTAGGTCGTTCATTAGGCGAAGATCTGACAGTAGAATTTATGTTTAATTTAGGGTTTTTGGCCCTAGAAGGAAACCCCTCACTATATATGAGGGAATTATATTTCATCTATGTAGATTTCTATTGAGTGAGAAAGAGAGATGAGATTGTGTGAGAGCGAAGAGGGAATTACAACAAATCTGTTGTAGTTTGTATCTCTTTAGTTCGCTGAGTAATATAAAAGGAAGGACTAGTTATTTCTTCGTTGACGTAGCCCAAATTGGGTGAACCACGTATATTTGTGTCTCTTTTATTTTATGTGTTTTCTTTGTTTATGTTTCTACAATATATTGTATGTGTTTCATTACTCTGTAATATATAATTTTCTAACAACTCGTATCAGAGCCGAAGGTCTATTTGGCTGATAAACGCGTAGGAGAGAAGGGTTCTTGGCTCGAGCGGGAGCAATGGCGGAAGATGGTAGGTTTAGGGTTGAAAAATTTAACGAGCAAAACTACTAGATATGGAAGATGCAAATGGAAGATTATCTGTATCAAAGAGATTTGTACCTACCATTGAGAGGAAATACAAAGAATCCGATGAGTATGACAGACACAAAATGGGATATTCTCGACAGAAAGGCACTTGGAACAATACGAATGTGCCTAGCAGCGTCGGTAGTGTTTAATTTTCCAAAGTAAACGAAAACAATGAGTTAATGAAGGCATTTGCCAAACTATATGAAAAACCATCAACCTCAAATAAGGTATTTCTTATGAAGCGTTTATTTAATATGAAGATGTCAAAAGGTTGATCTGTTGCTGATCATTTAAATGAATTTAATACAGTTACCAGTTAGTTAAGTTCTGTAGCAGTAACTTTTGATGATGAAGTTAGGGCTCTGTTATTTCTATGCTCATTTCCAGAAAGTTGGAATGGTTTAGTTATGGTGATTAGTAACTTTGTCTCTAGATCTAGTACTTTAAAGTTTGATGATGTTGTTGGTGCAATCCTTAGTGAGGAAATGCGACAGAAAAGCTCTGTGAAAAATCAGGTAATGCTTTGACTACAGAGACTAGGGGAAGTAAAATGGAAAGAGGAAGGAGCCCAGGATATCACAGCAAGTAAAGGAACAGAAGATCCAAGTCCAGATTAGGGATAGTGTGCTAGAAATGTGGGAAGAAAGGACACCTGAAGAAGGACTGCAAGTCTCGGAAGGGAAAAGAAGGAGACATGCAACAAGAAAAAAAATCATAAAGTGAATGTGACAGGTGATGTGTTGTAAGATTCTTTGATTCTTTCATTAGAAAATATAATTGATGCATGGGTGTTAGATGCAGGGTGTCATTCCATGCCACACCTGATAGGAAACATTTTCATGATTATGTTCAAGGAGATTTTGGACAAGTTTTATTGGTTGATGATAAACCCTGTAAAACCATTGGAATGGGTACAATTTTCATAAAACAACAAAATGGCTATTGAAGGAGGTAAGGCATGTTCCAGATCTGAAGAAAAATCTAGTTTCAACAGGGCAGTTGGGAGGTGAAGATAGTGTAACTACTTTTACAGATAAAACTTGGAAGGTCACTAATAGAGCCATGGTAATAGCAAAAGGAGAAAAGGTTGGTACATTGTGTTTATGCAATGCTATTTCTAATTTTGTTAATTCTTTAACCTCTATAGGAGTAGATACGACATTGTGGCATCATAGCCTTGGCACATGAGTGAGAAGGGGATGTAGATTCTTTGCTCAAGAAATTTGTTTCCAGGTCTGAAGCATGTTGATTTAAAATTCTGTGAGAATTGTGTTTATGGAAAACAAAAGAGAGTCAAATTCCTCATAGTTGGGAAATAAAAGAAGAGCGAAAAATTAGATCTTTGCATACATATGTATGGGGATCTGCTAAGGTATCATGTCTCGGTTGCTCTCATTATTATGTTACTTTTATTGATGATGCAACCAGAAAAACTTGGATTTACTGTATTCGAAATAAATTTCATGTATTTGATACTTTCAATAAATGGAAAGCTTTGGTTGAAAATGAGACAGGAAAAAGGTTGTAGTGTCTCAGATCAGACAATGGAGGTGAATATTGCAACAGAGAGTTTTATAGGTATTGTTCATAGAATGGAATTCACAGAGAGAAGACAGTTCCAAGAAAACCACAATAAAATGGTGTGTCAGAAATGATGAACAGGAAAATCATGGAGCCTGCAAGGTGCATGAGATTGCATGCAAGATTACCTTTACAATTTTGGGCAGATGCTGTAGCTACTACTGTTTATCTAATAAATAAAGGGCCTTCAATTTCCTTGGATGGTGGTATTCCAAAGGAGGAATGGACATGTAAAAAGGTAAACTACTCATTTTTAAAGACTTTTGGTTGGGAAGCCGTTGTCCACATTAATAAAGAAAATAGAACAAAGCTTGAGGCAAAATCAAAGAAATGTACCTTTATTGGATATGGTGTTAATAATTTTGGTTATCACTTTTATGATTATGAAAAACACAAAATCATTAGAAGCAGAGATGTCATATTCAATTGAAAGGTTTTGTATAATGATTAGCTTCAAGAAAAGAAACATGAAAAAGAAAATAGAGAATACACAATGCTTGATGAGATCACATAAAAAGTGAAGGTGCTTGAAAATCATAATGATCAACGACCAGAAAAAATACAACAACCACAATAGCAACAAGCACCTCAAACACCTGAAAGTGGTGTTAGAAGATCTACCAGGATAAGTAGACCCCTTGAATGATACTCTCCTTCATTGTATTATGTATTGTTGACTGATTCTGGTGAACCAGAATGTTATGAAGAAGCAATGTAGGTAGAAACCAAGAAGAAGTGGGAGCAAGCCATGAAAGAAGAGATGGAATCTTTAGCACATAACCAGACTTGGGACTTAGTCAGGTTTCCTGTAGGTAAAACAATATTGCAGAATAAATGGGTTTACATGTTCAAAGAAGAAGATGGAGATAGAAAAAGGTATAAATCTAGACTTGTGGTGAAGGGGTTTGCACAGAAAGAGGGTATAGAATTTGATGAGATATTTTCTCATATTGTTAAAATGACTTCAATCAGAACTATTTTAAGTCTAGTAACAGTTGAAGATTTGCATCTTGAGCAGTTAGATGTAAATACAACCTTTCTCCATGGGTATTTGGAGGAAGAGATATATATGCAGTACCCACAAGGATATGAGGTAAAAGGGAAGGAGAAACTAGTGTGCAGGTTGAAGAAGAGCTTGTACAACTTAAAATAGGCTCCAAGGTAGTGGTATCTAAAATTTGATAGGTTTATGTCTGAATAAGGTTATACTAGATGTCTCCTTGATCATTGTGTTTATCTCAAAAGGAAAATGATGGCAGCTATATTATATTTTTATTGTATGTATATGACATGATTGTTGTAGGTTCTAACATTCATGAAATAAATGTGCTCAAATGAAAATTGGCAAACTCATTTGCAATGAAGGATTGGGTGTTGCAAAACATATCCTTGGTATTAGAATAACTAGAGACAGGAAGAATCACAAATTAACATTGTCTCAGAGTGAGTACATACAAAAGGTGTTGAAAAGGTTTAATATGCAGAATGCAAAACCCCTTAGTATACCTTTGGCTAGCCATTTGAAACTAGGTAATGAAATGTGTCCCAAGGCTCAGGAAGAAATGGATTATATGTCTAAAGTTCCACAGGCATACCAGTTGGAAGCTTAATATATGAAATGGTCTGCATAAGGCCTGATATTGAACATGTAGTGGGAGTTGTAAGTAGGTACATGAACAATCTAGGAAAGAACATTGGATGGCAATGAAGTGGATTCTCAGGTATTTGAGAGGTACCACAAATCAAGCATTATGATTTGGTGGTTCAAACATTGCTCTACAAGGATATGTTGATGCAGATATGGTGGGTGATAGAGATAACAGGAGGAGCACCACAGGGTATGTGTTTACTGTACGTGGAACAACTGTCAGTTGGGTCTCAAAACTGTAAAGTGTTGTTGCACTCTCAACAATGGAAGTAGAGTATGTTGCTGATACAGAGGCTAGTAAAGAAATGATTTTGTTACAAAGGTTTCTGAATGAATTACGAAAGAAGCAGGAGTTTCCAGGTTATATAGTGACAACCATAGTGTCATACATCTTGCAAAGAACTCTACATTTCATTCCAAGACTAAACATATACATCTCAAGTACCATTTCATACGATTAGCATTAGAAGATGGATAGTTGAAGCTGGAAAAGATACACACTAGCTAGAATCCTACAGATATGTTAACAAAAGTTGTAACGAGGGAGAAAATGAGATTATGCTTAGTTTCAATTGGTCTTCAAGTATGATGAAGAAGATGAGAAACAACCAGGTCCAAAGTAGAGTCATGGTCTAGCAAATGAAGTAGCGGTGGATGTGCTATAATCAGTCTCCAGGTGGGAGATTGTTGGGTGTGGAGCCTGAGTATCTTCTTTATTCAAAGGTGTGAATGCATTGGACCCCAGTTCGTAATGTGGTGGCAACGCCACCCATAATATTTGTGTTGGAAGGGGGGCCCATAGGGGGCGGTTGCGATCTATGGGAGTCCCCCCTAGTGGGGGATCGCGACAGCACCACCGAAGCTAAAAATAGATGTAAAATTTCCTTGTAAAATGTTGTAATTTCATAGTCAATCTGGGTTGTTCATTAGGCGGAGATCTGACGGTAGAACCTATGTTTAATTTATGGTTTTTTGCTCTAGAAGGAAACCCCTCACCATATATGAGGGAATTGTATTGAATCTATGTAGATCTGTATTCTGAGTGAGAAAGAGAGGGAGATTGTGTGAGAGTGAAGAGGGAATTACATTGGATCTATTGTAGGTTGTATCTCTTCAATTTGTTGCATAATATAAAAGGAAGGACTTGCTGTTTCTCCGTGGACATAGCCCAAATTGGGTGAACCACGTATATCTATGTCTCTCTTTTTTATGTGTTTTCTATGTTTATGTTTCTACAATATATTTTATGTGTTTCATTTCTTTGCAATATATAAGTTTCTAACAATCATCTCTCTCTCTTGCACACGTGTGAATGAAGGACGAATTTATGGGATTGGTGGGGGCGAGTGGGGGGAGGTGTGGTGTCTTCTCCTGACATCAGGGGGAAGGGGGGATGCAATGGAGGCAATTGCCATGGACCAATCAATGAAACATAATAATTGTGGGGGGAGGGGGGTATCCCCCTATGACGTAGGAAAAGGGTGTGGGGGGCGGGGGGGTGATGCAATGGTTATACACTATTGAATGAATAAACATTTTTTCTTTCCTTTCTCTCGTGCTAGTGATAAAACTAGCCACCTATCATGCAATCGATATTTTGATAACCAAGAAGTCACAAAGGACAATGGATGGAGTTAATGTGTGTTGAATATGTAGATTGTCGACCCCTAGCGAACGTCTTCAACACTACAACTTTTCCCTCCCTATGAACCCTCAAAAACTCTCATGACTTTTGACAAATCCTCTCTACAATGATCAAGGTGGTATTACTCAAGTATGAGCATATTTGGATATGTTTCAACATCGACTTTAAATACACACTTAGAGGGAATCACAACTTGATCTCGAGATCAAATAATAGCTTACCATTTAGAGGGGTTAGGCACAATCCCAAATCATTCACACTCACCATTGTAGAGGCATAGGGCTTCTACTTTAGTCCTCTACCTCGAATGTCGTATTCACTCTATGGGAATAATCTGACTTAACACTACTAATGAGTATCCACGACATCGATTCTTGAGGATCTAACATGGTGCTCACTCTATCAACAATAGATTTGTACACCTTCCTCTTTCCAAGGCTCACATGTATTGCATATGAAATAAGTGTTCACACATGCATATGAAAACACATGTTCACAAAAATAAAACACATTCTATTGCTCCAAATAAGAGATATTTACAGAGGGTTTATATGGGATCTCTGTCCAAGCTCTTGTGTTCCTCATCAAGCTACCCTCTCCAAACTTCTCAAGCTTTTCTCCTCGAGTTGTTTTAGCTCTAATCCCCGAGCCTCTTCTAAAATTACTATGTGTGTGTGTGTGTATATATATATATATATAAATATATTGGACATAATATCTTCGAACAATATGAAGATTCTTTTGGACGATTTCCCCAAGTCTAGAAAACTATTTAACACCTTAGGCTAACATTTATCTTATTTACAAAGGCCCACTTGGCCTAAATACTATCTCATGAAAACTATATATATATGGACATAATATCTTCTAACAAAATGAAGATTTTGTTGGATAATTTCCCCAAGTCTAGAAAACTATTTAACACCTTAGGCTAGAATTTATCTTATTTACAAAGGATCATTTGGCTGAAATACTAGCTCATCAAACAACTTAACAACCCAAATTATTCTATAGTTTGGACACTTGTAATTACATGAAGTTTTCTTATTCTATTTTTTGTTACAAATTACAATTTAGGTAATTTCTTCCCTTTGGGAAAATTTCATGACCCCTTTGGGTCTAATAAAAAATGGTTGAATAGGGGTTGATGCTCTTGCATCAGTTAGCAAGTTGAAAATGACTTGCTACAAAAAAGAGGAAAAGCGACACATTGTAGCCTACAATGAAAGTGAACACAATGAAGCTAAGAAGGAAATAATATTGAAGTGAAGGGATTAATATGAGTCACTTTCCATAGAAAAGTGAAAGAACAATTGGAAAAATAAAAGAATAAGTGTGAAGAAGACGCTTGCAAGGATAGCAATTAAAATAAGAGATACCAAAAGAGGTCAAAGAAGGAAACCAAGAACAAAAACATTGATAACAAAGATGAAGAACATGAAAGAACATATGTAGGCCATAGAGACAACTCAAAGAAGAGGGGTTGAAGTAGGTTATATAAGTGATGAAAAAAAACCACAAGAAAAAATGATAGTAGGAAGAGCAGGAAAGTGTAGAAGAAAGGATTGTAATCATGAAGGTAGGCTTTATACCTCAGTTCAAAATTCCTATATATGAAGAAATTCTTAATGTAGAAGAATTGATTAATTGGATTGAATCCATGGATAATTACTTTGAATATTAGGAGGTAGCAAATAACAAAAAGGTTAAGTTTATTGTTACAAGATTAATGAAATTTCTCATTGTGGTGGGATAACGTTCACAATGAAAGAAGAAAGATATGCAAGTAAATGATCACATCATAGGATATAATGGTAGCTAAGTTGAAATTTAAATTCATGCCAAGGACTATTGCACAATTGTTCATAAAACTTCATAATTTGAGACGGGAAGAAATGAGTGTGAAAGATTATATGGATGAATTTTATAAGTTTACTATAAGGGAAGTTTATATAGAAGAAGAGTGGAAAAGGTAGCAAGGTTTATAAATAAGCTAAAATTCATCGTTTGGGATAAGATTTGTTTATTATTTCTAATAATAATGGAGGAAGCTTATCAATTTCACTTAAAGAGAAAAAACAAGTTTCCTAGGAAATAAATTAAGTGTCTAGGAGATAAAAGTAGCTATATTAGAGATAAGAGGCAACGTGATGACAACAATTCAATTAATATTTCTGAAGGAAGAGAAAGAGGTCCTAAAACTAGGTGTCTAGGAGATAGAGGAAGCTATTTTAGAGATAAGAGGCAACATGATAACAACAATTCAATTAAGATTTCTCAAGGAAGAGAAAGAAGTCATCCAACTAAAGTCAAACTCAAAGGGAAGGTCATTCATAAAAAATAAGAACATCACATTCAAAAGGTGAATATTTTTTGGCTAAGCTTTTTTGATGCAATGAATAGGGTCACAGGTCTTATACATATCCAAATTTTCTACATGAATATCATACCAATCATATTGTACAAGCTAAATATGAAGAAATTGTAGGATCATCTTTGTTGATGAAAAATAGACTTGTTAACCCAAGCAAGGATATCAAGAGAAAAAATGGAGAAAAACTTTGCTTATAACTACTTGTAAGTCAACAGGTAAGTCCCGCAAAGTGATTATTGATGGCGATATTAAATATAATCTAGTATCTGTTGAAATGGTTGAGAAATTGGGTTTGAAAAATATTTTCTACTCTACATCTTATAATTTAAGTGTCATGGTTACACAATGAATATTGTATTTTGATGAATGAACAATGCATAATAGAGTGTATATTAGGTAGCTATTAGGATGTGTATAAATTCCCACTGTAGATCAATATATTTTGTAATATACTAAAACACAATACAAGATCTACTTCTACAACACTTTGCGGAAGCTTAATCAAATTGAGCAATATAAAGAGAACACATATAACCGAGAAAGAGAAATAATCACACACAACACAGAATAAATATCCCAAGGAAAACCTCATCCTAAAACCCCAACTCTGTATTATCATACAAGTGGAAATCTTGTTCAAGTTACAAAAAGAATCAGCTCTCAAGCTATCTTGCTCTCTCTGCAATCAAACAATACAACTCACAGACTGAATAGACACTGTATATGTCCTCCTCAAGCCCTTCAAGCCTCCTATTTCCTTGTGCAATTTTTCTTGGGGTCTAGTGAAGCCACATGTGTGAATTGGCCTCATCACACTCACAAAACCTGAAGAAGTAACTGTGCAATCCTCAGAGAAAGAATTCCTTCTGCATGCAAGGAATATTCACAATGGAATATTATAGCAACTGATAGTACACTACCCCTCCATCTGACCTCAACTGGGTCTCTGTCTAAAGTGACATGCATGAGTTATTTATGGGAGAATACTCAATTATCTGAAGTGCAGTAGTTACATGCATGCAAGCACTAACTAACTGCACTTACATTAATTCAACAAACTGTTTGAATTAATCTAACTGGACTTGAATCAGTTAACTAAGTCAACTAATTACAACTCATAATTACAACTCACTCTTATCTCTTTAACTAATGGATAAATTCCTCAATTAATGGAGAAATTGTTGCATGTCCCCACATAGACTTCATGTTTGATTTTCCTTAACTAATTAACTCAAGATGAATTAATTAATTAATTTACAAACAACTGCTAAGATCAAATTCGAATTTTACTTCACTATTTTAGTTTAGGGACTAAATAAAATAGGAAGGTATCCCGAAATGTTATTTATAGAATGCTATTTTTAGCACTTCCATTTTTCCATCCATTGTAGCTAAGATCAACACTGGTTGAACTGCTATTTATAGAGTGTTATTTTTAGTAATTCTATTTTTAGCATTTCTTGTTGCTATTTTCAACACTCCCTCTCAACAAGAAAGGGATTATCAGTAACCCCAATCTTGTCTCTGTGGAACTCGAACTTTGATTTTGACAATTCCTTAGTCAAAATATCTGCATCTCGTTCCTTGGTCGAAACATACAGCAACAACATGATCCTCTTGACCAGATAGTCTCGAAGATGGTGATACCAAATATCAATGTGCTTGGACCTGTCATGAAAAACTTGATTCTCAGATAGTTTGATACAACTCTGGTTATCACAGTAGATCACTATAGGATCCATCATCTGACCAAACAATCCCACTAGAATCTTCCACATCCAAATGGCCTCACATGCAGTCTGACTAGCAGCCATGTATTCAACCTCTACTGAGCTAAGTGCAACTGATCTTTGTTTCCTACTGTACTAGGAAATTGTAGCTGAACCAAGGTTGAAGATTCCTCCAAAAGTGCTCTTCCCGTCTAATGGACTCCCTCCCCAATTCGCATCTGTGAAGCCCTGAAGCTTCACTCCCTCTGTCCGTCTGTACTAGAATCCAAACTAAGATGTGCCTCTGAGGTATCTCGGCACATGCTTTGTCGCCTTCCAAAACAACTTGGTAGGTTGAACCATAGTTTGACTCAACTGGTTCACTGCAAAGCATAATTCGTGTCATGTGTTCACCAGATACATAAGTGAACCACCAGTTGCTGATAAATAGTAGTAGTTACTACCTCACCTGAAGTAGCATCCTCCTTCCAGTTCCCAGCTAGAGGATTTTGCATGGGCTTGCACTTCTCCATGTGAAAGCACCTGAGTATCTCATTGGCATACTTGCCTTGAGACACAAATACTTCCCGATATTTCTGCCACACCTCCATGCCTAGAAAGTAGTGCATAAGGTCCATGTCCTTTATCTTGAACTCTCTTGCAAGTTCATCCTTGCAAGACTGTATCACGTGATCATCACCTATCAAAATCATATCATTGACCTAAAGAAAAATGATCAATGTTTTACCTTCTACCATGATGTGGTAAAGGTTTTCATCTGCTTCACTCTTGGTGAAGCCCAAACTGGTGAAATAGTTGTTGATCCTAGTGTACCAAGCACGAGATGCTTGCTTCATCCCATACAAATCCCTCTTGAGTTGGCAGACATGCAACTCACGATCGAAGTTCTTGAAACCCTCTAGTTTCTCAATGTACACCTCCTCCTCAATCTTCCCATTGAGGAATGTTGTCTTCACATCCATCTGGTGGATCTTCCACCCCATCTGAGATGATAGTGCCAACATCAATCTAATTGATGAGTAACTTGCTACGGGAGAAAAAGTCTCATCGTAGTTGATCCCCTCGACCTGTGAGAAATCCCGAGCAACAAACCTTACCTTATGTTTCTCAACACTGCCATCAGCTGCCTGCTTTACCTTGTAAAGCCATCTAGAACTCACCATTGACTTGCCCTAAGGCCTCGGGACAACATCCCACACACTGTTTTGAATGATAGAGTCGTACTCCTCTACCATTGCATCAACCCAAACTGGTTGTTGCACTGCCTCCTCGAATGAAGAAGGTTCAGTATCTACACACTCCCCAACCAGGGCCATGTACCCAGTGTACTGCTTGGGTGACCTCCTCTGTTTGCACTGAGAAGATGGTAGTCCCACATTCTCCCACACATCTAGCATCAACTTGTCAGCTTCCCTTGAGCATTTCCACCTATCTCTAGAAGTATCAGCATGAATGGATGTCTCCACTCCCAGATCCTCTGCATGCAGCTGCTCCACATGAATCTAAGGCTCCTCATCCTTACGAACTGAAAGTTCCTCATCTGCATGCAACTTGAGCTCCCTCTCAAGTGATAAGTGCATGGATTTCTGCTTGTCGAACTTCATATCCCTGCGTACCACAGTCCTCTGAGTGGAAGGTAGGTACACCCAATAGTTGTGGGGTGTATCCTTGTATCCCACAAGTATTCCCAACTCAGATGTTGGGTCTAGCTTCTTCTTGGCATCTTTGGTCACATGATAGTAAACTGATGATCCAAAGATTTAGAAGTGACTTACATCAGTTTCTTACCGGAATAGGCCTCCATAAGTGTCTTCTTTCCCAGTATACAGTGCAGGCTTCTGTTCTGCAAGTATACTGTTGTATTGCATGCCTCAGCCCACAAATGGAGTGGTAGGCTTTGGTCATGCAACATCGCTCGAGCTGCTTCCACAACCGATCTGTTCTTCCTTTCGGCCACCCCATTATGCTTTGGGTTATGGGGTGTCGTCAGTTCCCATTTAATACATACTGCAGCGTAGAAGTATTTACACTGTTGGGAGACATACTCTCCACCATTGTTGCTATGCAAGGCTTTTATTTTCTTTCTAGATTCTTTCTCTGTCAAGGCTTTAAACTCACAAAACCTCAAGAAGGTCTGATCCTTCTTTTGCATAAAGTAGATCCAGCATCTACAAGAAAAATCATCAATAAAAATAACATAGTACCTTTGTTTAGTGGTGGAGGCTGTAGAGAAAGGTCCACAAATATCTGAGTGAACTCGCTCCAAGATTGCTCCAGCTCTATTGTCTCGATCCAGAAAGGAAGATTTCACATACTTACCCAAGGTACAACCTTTGCATGTAGTCCTTTGCTCAAGTTTTCCCTTGAGTAATCCAGTAGAAATCTGCTGCATGATCTTTAGGGCTCCATGGTGCAAGTAGCCTAGTCTTCTATGCCATAGCTCGCAAACATCTTGGCTCTACACCATCTCAGCTTTGGAACTCAATGCAACACAGTCGTCTACCTCCATCTTGTAGAGATTCTTGACTTGAATCCCTATTCACTTTGTCTGTCCAATACCAATATGCCTCAGGAATACCATTCCTTTACTAAAGACTACATCATAGCCTTTATCTTCTAGCATAGCAATAGACACAAGATTCTTCTTCAAACCTGGTACATACTTTACATCAGCCAGAGTGAGGGGAGCTCCATGTTCCCTCTTAAACAAAACCGTACCTTCACTTAAAACATGATACTTTCCATCATCGCCCATCTCGATTTGCATTTGGAGATCCTTCTCCTCCAAGGTACTGAAAACATTCTTTTCACTTGACATGTGTAATGAAACTCCACTATCTAGGCACCACACACATCCCACCATGGATGAGACCATGCATGCGATAAGCGAAAAATCCAGCTCAAACTGTGAGGCTAGTGCCTCACCATCAGATCCCTTCGGGGAACCATTCTTGGATTTCTTCTGTGGACAATTCATAGATAATGGCCCACTTCATGACAATGAAAGCATCACACTTTCAATTTGTCAATATTCTTCCCACCATGGGAAGAACCAGATTTGGGATGGGACACCTTCCCTTTCCCTTTCCTTGCCTTAGTCGCTAAGGCTAGATTTTCCTCATCATCTTGCTTCGATGAGGATCCATCTTTGGTGCTTCTTCTTATTTCGTCATGCATCAGATCCAACCAAAGTCATTCCCGATTTGGCAGTTTTTCTCTTCCATTAACCGAGTCTTGGTAGTTATGCCAGCTCTTAGGAAGACCGAGGAGTGCAAGACTCACCATGTCATCATCAATAGTCGTGATCCCTACACTTCCAAGCTCATCCCTGCAGGTGGTGATCTTGTTCAGATATGTAGAGATCGTGTCACCCTTTTCACACTTGATCTTACGAATCTTGTCTTTCAGCACCAACTTCCTCTGATCGCTGTTGTTCTGATATAAATCTTTCAATTTTTTCCACATAAAAAATGGTGTCTCCTTCCCATGGAGGTTCAAGACAATGTGGTCTTGAACCCTTCAGGAGGATTCTCCTTTCTCTAGCCACACATTTCTTCCATTCCCCCAGTTAAGTAGCATCAGTCAGCTTGGGGACTTCTTGATCAATGAAGTCTTTTAGACCGTTATCCTCTAATACTGCCTCCATGCGATCCTTCCAGGCTATATAATTTGAGCTGCCATCAAGGGCATACTTGAGTCTTAAACCACTGAATGCCATTGGTGAAATTGAGATGTTATAAGAACTCAATTTCTATATTCAGAAACATAAACTTTGAACTTCTCCTTCTTGTATATTGTTCTTCGCTTTGATCACCTTTGCTCCGATACCATGTAGAAATTCCCACTGTAGATCAATAGATTATGTGATATACTAAAACACAATACAAGATCTACTTCTACAACACTTTACATAAGCTTAATTGAATTGAGCAATATCAAGAGAATACATATAACTAAGAATGAGAAATCAATCACACATAACACAGAAGAAATATCCCAAGGAAAACCTCAGCCTAAAACCCCAACTCTGTGTTATCATAGAAGTGGAAATCTTGTTCAAGTTACAAAAAGAATTAGCTCTCAAGCTATCCTTCTCTCTCTGTAATCAAACAATACAAATCATAGACTGAATAGACACTGTATATGTCCTCCTCAAGCCCTCTAAGCCTCCTATTTCCTTGTGCAATTTTTCTTGGGGTCCAGTGAAGCCACATGTGTGAATTGACCTAATCGCACTCACAAAACTTGAAGAAGTAACTGCGCAATCCTTAGGGAAATAATTCCTTCCGCATGCAAGGAATATTCACAATGGAATATTCTAGCAATTGATAGTACAGTGCCCCTCCATCTGATCTCAACTGGGTCTCTGTCGGAATTGAGATGCATGAGTTATTTATGAGAGAATACTTAGTTATCTGAAGTGCAGTAGTTACATGCATGCAAGCATTAACTAATTGAACTTACATTAATTCAACAAACTGTTTGAATTAATCTAACTGGACTTGACTCAGTTAGCTAATTCAACTAATTACAACTCACTCTTATCTCTTTAACAGATGGTTAAATTCCTCAATTAATGGAGAAACTATTGCATGTCCCCACATAGACTTCATGTTTGATTTTCCTTAACTAATTGACTCGAGATGAATTAATTAATTAATTTACAAACAACTACTAAGATCAAATTCGAATTTTAGTCTAGGGACTGAATAAAATAGGAAGGTATCCCGAAATGCTATTTATAGAATGCTATTTTTAGCACTTCCATTTTTCCATCCATTGTTGTTAAGATCAACATTCACTGAACTGTTATTTATAGTAGAGTTATTTTTAGCATTTCTTGTTGCTATTTTCAATAGGATGAGGCACTTTGTGATGTAATATAGATGAATTCTTGTCATAATTTATGGGTAGAGCATGGCAATTTGATAAGAAATAAATTCACGATGGGAGAAAAATGCATATACCTTTGAAATGGATGTTGATTAATACATATTGCCACCATTTAAAGATGAATATGAAACTATAGAGACTAGTAATCAAGTGTGGATGATGATGAGTGAGGAGTTTTTGAAGTAGGGAAAAGAATATGAGACATGATATACATTGCTTGGTAAGCGAGAGGTAGTTTTTGCATATATTTTAGTAATTGGTTTGCCTTTAGAAAATCAGACAATGAACATGAGGATATGATGACTAATGAGTTGTCTAGTGAAATGTTCATGAGAAAAGGCATAGGTTATCTAATGATATCTACTACAAAAGATAATTTTCAAAAATGTTTGTGATTGAAAGGAATAGTGAAGAAATTGTAATAGGTGAAAAATTGGAGAGTGAAGAGAAAGATTTTGCTTTGGAAAAAAATAAGGGATTTTTCTATGGCGAACCTCAAATTGATGTTGAAAACATTATGAGTAAATATTTTTGTGAATGGGTTGTGGAAGAGAGTTTTTGTGGATTTGAGAAAGGAGGAGAAGAAACAAGTGATGTTGTTACAATTAATGAATATGAGGCACAAAATGAGGTAGTGTACTACAAAAATGTGGAAGAAATGAAGGAAAGAGAGAAGAATAAGAAGACAACTTGCTTTAAAGTTGTCCTAGTAGGTATCTACATGGAAGTAATTTTTATGGCTCAGGGTGGGCCTTAAAATCCTAATGAACATATTATTTTCCTAAACATATTTACTTCATGTGCAAGTGTAATCAAAGAAGGCAAGAAGAGATTGCAGGTGAAAATTGAAGAGATGAGTAATGAAAATATTTCTTTTATGCAGAGAAGATTGGTATGCATTTATGAAAATCAAGTTCAAGAAGAATTTAAATTTCAAGGTGAAAGGGATAGAGTATGATTAAACAAAAAAGAAGTTTTACATCGAGTAAGTAGACCTTGGGATCTAGGAGGGAAATATTTGAAGAAAGCATTCTATGCTACAGATTCACGTAAATTTATTTCAAACGTTCCAATGAAGGCTACAAAATTGAATAATTTATGGACATGAGTCCATGAATAATTTTTGTTCCTTGGAAGTCTAATGTAAGAGCATCATTTATAAATGTATTTCCCTATGTTGTAATAAGATTTAGAGCTTTCTAGTTTGATCTATATATGGATGGTGTGTTCCTTTCAAATTCCATGTATTGTAATAATTCTACTAAGTTAGCATATAGTGGGAGGAATTGAGTGATTTTAGGAATAGTTAGAGATATTCAAGGGATTATATTTTATATTTTCTAGGAATGGAGGATACAAACCGATGTTTCATAAGTCAAGCGAATTCCTTATTAGTTTGTACAAATACACTTGCTATAAAATGAACAGGCATGCAAAAATGAAGAATACAATTTATAATTAATATATGAGTGTGTGGTCATCATCATTTAAATGCAACTTTAGCATTTAAAATCTCATCTACAATGTTGTTCTTTTTCCCACAAATATGAGATAGATATGTATGTGAGAAAGATGTCAATAGATTGAGAACGTAATCATACAAGGGTTGTAATTCATGAGAGAAATTTCTTTACACATCCATTGGATAACCAACTTTGAGTCTCCAAAAATTTATAAGTGTGTTGCACCAAAGTTTTGTGTTAGTTTTATGATTATCTTTAAAACCATGAATTCACAAAAGTTAATTTCTTAACCAATTTCAACTTTAAAAGAAATACTATAATTTGAAGATAAGTACAATATGCCTCTTGAGCCTTTCTTAAAATGGTTCCCTTGTGATGTGCCATAGATAAATCCCATGGAATTGCATATGAGAAGGATTTTTCCTCTACATGTGCGTATGCATTTAAAATATTTTAGAACTTGACAACACATTTGACGGGATGTGTTTCTTTATCATTTAACAACTTTAGATTTCTAACAAGTCATACTCCCTAGACTATGCTAAGTGGAAGCACTCGTATCTTGGAAGTCCCCTTTTTATTACACCAGGTTTTGAAAGCCTCTTATGGAATTCAACCTTTCAAGAGATTCCCTATCTCTATTAATATTTTCACCACTTTCTATACCTCCTATTGGGATCATGATTTTCATTATACCAAAACCCACAATTGTTAGTCTCCTCTACAATCACCGAAGTTAGGATCCATGAGAGGTGGTTATTCCATGTTGCGAAACAGACGAGGATCATTGAACTCAATGTCCAACAATCTCTCCCCATCTTGACCCAGTTGATTTTCGAACTCGGGACATGTTGCTTTGATACCACTTATTGGGATCATGATTGTTGTTAGACCAAAACCTATAGGTATTAGTCTCCACTACAATCGTGAGAGTTAGGATCGAAAAGAGGTAGTTAGTCCATTTCACGAAATACGCGGGGAGTGTTGAACCCAATGTCCAACACCTCCATGGAGTGTGGAAATTTTAGCATGATATGAACTATAATTTCCTTTGTTTTGTGACATTGACAATACCATCCTAGCCCTATAAAATTTTCTTATGAAGAACATATTGTTATCCCTCATTTAGCAGGGGTACATAAATGCACATTTTCATTTTTTGTAGCACCATTTTAATCCTAGACAATGCAAGTCAAATATTTGTAGGCCACTTGGATGCTATATATTATGGCATCATATGCCTATTATGGTGGGCCATGCTTGGCCTTCTTAGACTCCATTCTTAGTTCATTTAGTTTGATATAAGATTGATGGGCTTATGGTTGACCTATTTGGACACATGGTTTTGAGGAGCCACTGACTTGTAGGGGTGATCACTATTTGTAGGTCTAGTACAATGCATGTCTTGCGTACACCTATATCATTCCCACGTGTTCATTTTTATTGAGTCTACATGCATTCTCTAGCCTTGGCATATTATTCATGTCATATTTCTCAACATGGAAGTCTCACATTTTCCAAGGTAATTCATGGATCCCAATGCACATGATCTCAATAGTCAAAAGTCAACAAAGGCTCTTATGCTTAGAAAAATGTATGCTTTCCATGGCATGTGGATATTTTGTCAAAAATTGTAATACATGCTCATCATTCTAAAAAAATATATATGTACTTATCATGCCATGTGGAAATTTTGTCAAAAGTTGAAGGCATCAAGGATATAACTCTCAATTAAAGGTGGCTTTCCCTCCTTTTGTGGCACATGTAGGTGAAGGAATGTATTTGGGGGTCCATATTTGATCAAATGACACATCATTTACATGAAAAGGCACCTAATTATTTTTTAGGGGGGAAAACCCATGTGGCCAAATTCTCACATTATGTAAGGCATTGCAAATCTATCATTTGGCTCATTAAATGAAAAGGATGTCGCACACGTGTGAGCTCCATTGGACCATTCAAGTGGTAAAATCTAGTTTGGGTTAAGTTAATGAGGGAAAAGGTCAATACTCAATAAAAGTCAAGTTACCGTGCAAAAGGGAAGAAAAACATTACAAGTTAAGCCAATGGACCAAGTTGACTTCAAAAATATAGTCGTTGGGCCCTTTAAGGGTAATATTGAAGACGTAAAAGGAAATCCAAGGGAACGTTGGACCACATGTGGAGAATATCTAGCTGTTAGAAAGTGGGGAAACTTCTATTCCAAGCAAAATATCCTCTCTATATTTGACATCACTTTGTTTATTGGGGGTTTATGACCCATTGCTTATGCTTGAAAGTCATTCCCATGCTTTATGTAAATGCCTTGACTTGTAGTATGGGCATGCACCTTCATTTGAAACAAAATTTGAATATTAATAAGCATTGTTTGAGGTTTTATTGGCATTGTTTTTTAGGGTGTTTCCCCCTTTGGAATATTTTATCTCCTCATTCATGAGGTTTCAAACAATGTAATGTTAATTATTGGAATTAATTAGTTTGCAAGATTTATATGACCAATCAAATCATCATTGTGGGGGAGGATTTCAAGCTAACCATTAGAAGAAAATTTATATAAGGGTAGTGTTGATGATGTTGGAAATTCTACCAACAATAAAGGATCTCCTTGTTGTAAAATCCCAGTTAGACTTTACACTATTTGGAGTAGGAGTCCCATCTGGAATGAAAATCTGACTTCCATTTTGTTTAACTTATGATATGCCATTGCAAATATCAACAACATACGAGAAAACTAATATCACTTTTGATACATGTAAGTAATGTTAGCTTTTTGAAATGTATAAGTATAACATGCATCAAATACATCCACGAATAAAATAGATAGCATGAGACTTGAAAAGAACAATGATGAAACTACTCTAATAAAGATGCAAATATAAGGAAACAATCACTAATTTATTTGAAAAATAGTTTTCAAACAATCACGATCATGAAAACATAAATACATAAAATTTCGATTGATATTAGTGTCAAAGATAACAAAATAATTCATTTCTTTCAATACATGTGAATACAAACATATAACATAACCATTACAAGAGAAGTATTACAATGTGTTTGATATATGCATGAACAAGATGTATAAATCAAAGAGCTTATAATGATTATGTAAAAGTACCAAGATGCACAATTACAAAGACACTTCACTCATTCTAATAGTGGAACATGGAAGCCACAACTTGTTTCTCAAAATAGCAATCTCTCTCTCATATGCTAACAAGAGAATCCATGGTTAAAATTCATTTTTCGTGAGCTGTGAGGGTCTATATATATACATATATAAGGGGTGAGGTGAATCTACACCTCCCTTGTGACTCTTGGAATCCCCTCATGACTCTTTGGCTTCCATGTGACCCTTAGATTTCATTGTGACTTTTCAACTTCTACATCTTTTCATTTTCTTCCTTTTTTCTTCTAATTACAAAAATTTTCCTTTTACAAAATCGTGGCCAAAATTATGAAAATAAAATAAAATACATTTATGTAGAAATTTGAGTAATTTCCAATTTTGAAATTATGACATGTAGCTCCTCTGTACTGTACTGGTACAAGCCTTATATTTTGTTGTTATGTCTTTGAACTTTTGTGATAGCTCTCTTTTGTACCTCATTCTACCCTCCAAAGCATCTGGAAATATTGCTTTCATGCCCACTTGTCTATTGTTCCAAAGCATGGTCAACTTCATGTGTAACTTGATAGGGTCAACAACATATTGCAAAATTGTCTCCTTAGTACTTCTAAGTCCTATTGATTAGCCATGTGTCTTATGATATCAAAACCTCCTTCAGCTCCTGCTTGATGACATGTTTATGCTTCACCTCTCTGGGTGCACCTACCAAAGCTAACATGTGCATTTGAACCAAAGCTTCTAATCCGACATGCAACTTCATATAGGTAGATATAGTGTTGGTTATGTTGTTATTTAGTTGATCACAAGTTTTCATGAGGATCTTCACTTCAACTCTTTCTAGTTCAACCTCCATTTTTCCCTTTTTAGGCAACTTTACAAGTGTATTCAAGTATTTGGAACCCCATTCTTGAATAAGTTCTATAGTCTTGTGGGTTATCTTTACAATTATCATCTTCATTTCACATCCTTTTGGATTTCACTCAAAGGGGCCACTAATTTATGTAAGGTCATCATTTCTCATATACATGCTTCATCATGTCTTTCAACTACTTAATTTTCTCAAGTATCGCAGACTTCAAATCTTGTTTACTTGAACTTGTGGAAGACACCCTCTAATTCTCCATAAGGAGTTTCTCATTTTGTTGCTTTGCCTCACCTAGTTATTTCTTCAACCTTTCAACCTTGAGAGTGAGAGAATTACTGTTCTTTTTAGTGGCTACTACAAAGGTTTCACTTGTCGAAGTGATTGCCTTTGGATTGGGTCTTTGTGTTTGAAACAATTTCTCTTTTCATATTGATAGAGATTGGTCGATATGGAACATTAAGAAATTATTTCCTCCTCTCTTGAATGATTTTGCGCTTTAAATGATTGAACGTGAAATTAGATATATCCAATATTTTTTCTTCTGCTAGAGGGAATATACCCCTTTTGTATATATATATATATATATATATATATAATATATATATATATATATATTTATATATATAATATATTTTTCACAGCAAACTACAACCAGAAAAGAAACACATTAGGAATTCATTTCAGGAAACATAACATAACATTTACATACATTTAACTAAGACCAAAATAGTGTTGCAACACATATGTACCGTTCACCAGAAGATGAGACTCCGCTTGCCTTGCTGTTGCTAGTATTCCCTTGTTGTCAGTCACCTCCGCGAACGAATGACGATGTACTTGATCCGAATGCGATGGCCCACCGGTTAACCTCCCAGCCTACTCCTTGGGTACTCTTCTTCCCTGCGGACTCCCGAGCTGCAATGGGGTTGTACAATGGAGGATTGCAATAGCTGGTAGAGGAGAGCACTCCTTGGCTCAAGAGTCCCCTTTCTAAAATCCACTACCTCACCAAACTCACTATAGGATCGTAATCACTGCCTTGACATCATCTCATCCATCCAACAATAGGGTTCCCCCAAAAAAGGTCCCTTCTCTCATGGCTTGCCCCTTCTTTTATAGGAGTCCTCATAGGTGACACTTGGAATGTCATGCATAATTAGTTATTTTTTATAATTCAATAGCTTGATTATTCACCCACCCAAGTGTCATTCTCTCATCAAGGGTCTCCCAAAATTATTTACTTAAATTTTAATTTAAAACTAATATTTTCCTCACCTCAACAAGATTCCTATTTCTTCTCCTAGTTGCCTCTTTATCCCCCTTTTATTCCTTAATTTGGGTTCATTACTAAAGTCAATTAATGAGTTAAGATTTGATCCCCCTATCTACCCCCCTAATTTAACTCAAGTTATCTCTTAGATGGATATTGTTATGTTGGTTGTTTCCACATGGAGGTTCTCTGCATTTCTCTAAATTTAATTTATTATTCTTATTTTAATTCACCTTCCTCTTTTCTTAATTAAACTTAATTAGTTTAAGATTAATCTTTATCCTTACAATTATGTCCCTCTTCCCCTTTTACCTAATTAAACTACATAATCTACCTAATATTTTCCAACATGGGGAGGGTAGAGGATTTTAAGATAAAATATTTTATTTCTTCCTATGATCCTCTTGACCCAAGTTTTATTCTTGATTTAATTACCTCGGTTTCTAACATCATTTACCCTTGATGTAAATTTACCTAGTTTTCATTTCTTGATTATATTTATTAATTTTATTTTATTTTTTTAATGATTCCAAGGTGCCAAGTTTCGGTCGTTCCCTTCAAGAACTTCCCTTGAAGCTCCAAGGGTGCCACGCCTAACAATTTATTTGTGATGCCAAGGGAGCAAAGTTGGTCATGCCCTTCAAGAAATTCCCTTGAAGTTCCAAGGGTGCCATGCCTAAGATTTTATTTGTGATGCCAAGGGTGCCAAGTTGGTCGTGCCCTTCAAGAAATTCCCTTGAAGTTCCAAGGGTGCCACGCCACTTGCCCTTCAAGCATTCAGTGACTACCATGGGGAAAGTATAGGTGCAACGTCATAGACCGCTATCATCTCTTATGTTGCCTGCTATTGTGAGACTAATGGTGTCGGGGATCAAGGAATCCGCCTTGATGCGCGCCCCCTGGTAAAATCCTCATGAGTGACCCAACTTGGGGACCTGCCCTCATGGCATCGTGATCTTCAAGGTGAAGGTGTTTCAACCCTTCCAGCCCAAGTCACGGGGGGAGTGCTAGTGGGTGAGATTAGGGACACTGTCCCACCCCTCCCATGTAGTTCCATCCACTTGTACAAGCCCATCACCCATATGTGAGTCATTCGGCCAAGCAACTAATCCGTGCCTACAACCATTAACACATCATCAGAATATCGATAAACGTATATAGCAGGTTTCAAAATCGACTTAAAATTTCAAGATAAAATAATATAAATTTTCATCAAACCAGGTGTCACCAACTCGTCATATGCGAGTGCCTCTGATGGTTTCCTGCCATACTCAATAATCATCAGTAACAAGGTTTCTCAGTGTTAGTCATTGTCATAATAGCATCATTAACATCACCTAGTCAATCACATCATTGCTTATTGTGAACCAGAACTAATGCAAGTAGGTAACATGGGGGCACATCCATCATGGCTATCATCATCATAACATCAATGGAAACATACCTATCCATCAAATCTATTATCATCATGATATTAGTAGAGAGCATACATATCCATCATTGCTACAATCATCATAATATCAATAGATACATACATAACCATTAATGCTATCTTCATCATAAATGGAAAACATACATAAACATCACAACCACTAATAATAGATTCATATATCCGAATCGTCATCCTGAGGTCCTCAAAGAATAAAGTGTGGGCCTTAGGGCTAAATAAAGGTTAATGACATACCATTGGCAGTCAACTAGAGCGGGGCACTACATACACCCCCTCTTAATAATGGACTTCGTCTCGAAGTCCTTGGAATAGGTAAGGAAGGTGGTGACGCATCTCTTTGGTGTCCTCCAAAGTAGTTCAATTGGGCCTATAGCTATCCCACTAGACCTTAACCTGGTCCACTAACAATCATCTAAGCTGCAAGGTTCATTGATCCAGTATGTGAACTGGTTCGGCCATCACTGTTCCCTCGTCCGAAACTTGAAATGACCAAAGTCAATAACATGTGAGGGATCTTGAAATATAATGACGCAAAACAGAAACATGAAACACTTCATGCATACGCACTAAAGATGGAGGTAAGGCAAGCCTGTATGCTACCGGCCCTTTCCTTTCTAAGATTTCAAAAAGGTCCCCTCCATAAATTATACTTTTTAACCCCTCTTTCAACACATATAACAACGTACTACATCAACCATAACAACATTTTGAACATAAATAATATATATTCTTCCATTCAAAAAATTTACATATATAAAACTATAAATCAATGGATTTTGAAATTTTAGAAAATTAGAAACAATCAACCAATAAAATAAATATATAGACAACAAAATGAGGCTACTCTTTATTTACTTAATAAGTATGAATATATGAATAAATTAATTATAAAAAACATTATTTTATAAATTCATACTCAGAGCTTATTATACATCACAATTAATTAATTAATTTATTAATAAATAAATAAATAAATTGATAATTGGTTTTGTATTCGAGTAAATTGTACATCCAACTACATGCAAATTATAGACTAATAAGTGAAAACTCACCATATGGACATATTCAAATTATACACCCAAACAAGTGACAATGGGCAAATACACAGAGTCCGTAATAATTTAGCTTACAAATACACGATACACCCAACCACATACAAAATTAGATACCAAATAACGGGTATGGAATATTCTCATATATATGAATAGAAATTTTTTTTTTTTTTTTCAATCTCGATACTATAACACAATATTTAATTATAAATTATAAATACAAAAAAATAATTTTATAATTTCCTTTTTATATTAGGCGGGTGAGATTATTTATATTTACTTAATTTAAATAGATAATTATATTTCATCATCATCTCTCACTTTCCGAACTTTTGGGTTGAACCAAAGGTCTAAATTGACATTAAAGGGAAAAGATTTTGATGTAACAAGGAGAATGAAAATCTTGGATAGTGTTAATTCGTAAGCAGGTAAATTTCTAAATAGCCATCACAAAATCGGGACGACAATATTGGATTTCTCAAATCAAATTTTGCTCATATTTTTGAATTCGCGCGGAGCATTATTGAAAATGGACATTATTTTATGTTTTTGAGAACAGAAAAATGAATTTGGGAACTGTTTCTTCTTTAAATAACAATTAAAATATTGCGCAAATGGGTTATACGTGTCTATCAACGTGGGTTATACAAAATAAGATCTGATGCTGCTTAGCAATTTTGTAGGTCACTCATTCTTGCACTTCCAGTTCAACATCAGTTCAAGAAACCCTTTATCTTGAATATCTAATATCACTACTAGATCTAATGAAAGCATAGGTGTCTTCAAAGCCGAAGAGCATTGAAGAGTTGGGTCAGCGAGAACGGTTCAAATGTCTTCATATTTCATTGCATACTAGAGGAAATCTGAATCCACACGCTGTAAATTTTGGCAAAAGGGGTGTGGCGATATGAGAAGATATTGTGAAATAAATATGCATAGAGAACACACAATAAAGTTTGGTAAAAGTAATGCATCTGATAAAGGTAATGCATTGATGGTATCTTATGTCCAGGATTGGTTATGGTAATAAGCAGCTAAACTCAAGTTATAGATTCAAAATTCGCCCTTTATGGCCCCTGGGTTTTGATTGCATTTCATTTTAATTTCATGGGTTCCTCTGCATTTTGTAATGGATGTAATGGATTTAAAATCAGCGTACCCAGGCTGTCCACGCATGAGAGATTTATAATGAGGTTTGGTGCAGTGGCCAAGACAGTTGAAATGGTCACTTCTGCAGTAAAATTCAATTTATCTCTCATGATAATTAAGAATGGTTCAATGTCTCATATAGATGCTCCAACAAAAACAGGCGCTAACAAAGGCAACATCCTTTCGCACAGGAGGATGCTTTGTTTCTCAGCATTAGTTTCCTTACCTTGCACTTCCCCAGGCAATGGGTCATTTTTCCAGTATTGAAAAATCACGTATTGATAAGAAAACAGCTCCAGCACACTAATTCCCTACCCTGGTAAATTTGCTTTTGAGCTCGATCTGTCTCAGCTAGGAAACATCTTTCGATTTATCGCAAAGGCCGGAACTCAAATCTCGCTGATAATGGAAGCAGTTAGGATTTCCTTATAATAATTTTCGGCTTCAAGAAAGCCTTTGCACTGTGAAATGTGGGAGCTGGGCAATGGATGCAAACCAAGTTTTCTGTTAACTGATGTCAATAAGCTTGCCGGCAACAAAGGGGGTATCGAAACAATGCGCAAAATGAAGGATGATTTTAACGGTTTTAGACTTTGGCTTTCTGCGATTTATTCATAAACGGGGCGGGGGGGGGGGGGCGCGGATGGCCAAGCATGATTATCAAGTCTGGAAAGGCAGTATTTTTTTTTTTTTTTTTTTTGTGGAAGACTCATATTTGGACCTGATGCACGGTCTTTGGTTGTCACGCTATTCTTGATTGTTATTCCCGTTGCAATATTTTGCGTCTTTGTTGTTGGGAAACTTTTGCACAAATTTCTGGGGTGCAACAGTGGTTATGCAATTCTTTTAGTGACATAATACAATTTATGTGTTGGTGCTACTCTTGCTTACCTCTTCTAGGGATCCAAGTATTGTTCCATGTGCTCCACATCCACCAGAGCCTGAAGATATTTTTGATTCTGCAAATTCTCCTGCAGAATGGGCAGGCGGCTAGACACCATGATTAATATTACCATGCACAAAGGATGTTACTGTGAATGGAGTGACAGTTAAAGTCAAGTACTGAGGGACTTGTAGGAAGGAAGCCCTCGTATGCTTTGATAATTATTTAATGAAAAGCAGATTTGAAGGGCAGAAATATTTTGTTTGCATGAGTCGAAATTGGTTTCGTATGCTTCCGCTAGTTATTTTATTTGTCAGCAAAAAAAATCCCAGTAGTGTATTTTATTCAGTAAACTGTAATTTAAATTAATTTTCAGCAAGGAAATTACTAGGAAGTAATTTACAAAATTACTAGGGGGTAAATTACTATGGTTGGGAAATTTCACACTGAATTTCTAATGATGGCAAACCAGAAAAGGTCAAAAACATAGAATGTTTTAGCCTTCTTCCATAGTAAATTGCTCTAGTAAGAAAAAGGCTATTAGATTCAAGGAGGGCATCCTAGCCTCGAATTCTATGAACTTCGCATTATCTGAAAGCTAAAAATTGTAATTTATCCTATGCATTTCCACCACAATGCATATTCTGTTTTTTTTTTTTTTTTTTAAATACAAATATGTTCAACAAACCAATTTATGGCTTGCGTATTGGCCCTTAAAAAGGTTTGATTGGACAATTTTTTTGTGTAGATGGTGAGACTTAGGGGTCAACGATGCAACCTACCCTTCTTCTATGCGTCATGGTCCCACATGACATGGATACGCATACAAGACCTTTCCTTGAAATTTATCTAGAGATAAAGAAGGTCCAAAATGGCTCAACATTGAAATTGGATGCCCCAGTGATAAGGCAAAGCCATTAGTCTCATTATTGAGTGCATAAAAAAAAAATTTGGCATTTGATCTGAAGTCATTAGCTCCTTCATGGCATAATGGCTAAATACTTGCAAATCTTCCCCCCATTGTTCAATCTCCCTCATGACAAATTCGGTTGTGTATGATATTTGCATCAGTGCAAGAGGCTGTCTTGGCCTCACTTGACCTTTTCATTCTGCAGACAGCCTTTAGTCAGAGGTTTTTAATGGCTTATTCTTTAACATTTTAATGTTTGCAGATTTTTATAATATATGTTAAGACATGTCTAACCCTAAATTGTGCACTTTTGACTTTTCCAACAGTTAGCATTTTACTCATATGGTTAGATTTTACTGCTTGGTTTAATGCTCATATATACAGAAGGACTGTTATGATTTACTCTCCCTAATAGCTGACAACCACAAATGCATATAAAGTTACATTTATGGAAAAATAGATTGTTTAGCATGCAATGGAAACTATTAAAGCTCTAGGATTAATTGGTAAACATTATTTACATTTGAAAACCTCAAACAAGGGAATGTCACGTACCCAGTACCAAACTTCCCATTCGGCCAATGGAACAGTGGTCAGCAAAACTTGATATCCAAAGCCATTATCAACACAGTAAAAGTCAGATAAGGTCCTGGCTCACTATTGTGCTTCCATGAAATTTGGCATGTTTGTTGGTCATATTTAGAAGTGATAAAAAAAAAGGAGAATGCCTTACTAATATGCATTGATTCTATCAGGTAATAGCCTGGAGGGTTAATCAGAAACCAGAGGGGCTAGCATATCGAGATATGGTCTCCCTGATACTAGGAATGTGCTTCGATACCAAAAAGGTGGAAAAATCAAGCCTGATTGCAATATTTTCTTCTAACATCAATTCAAAGTCTAGTGCAAATGTGTGTGTCCTTACATATTCAACACTCATATCAGTCAATATAGTTTGGCACAACAACAAAAACTGCAGATGGTATTCATTCAATGTTATATACAATTATAGAGCTGAAGTTCCGTCAAATTTTTAAGCTTCTTGACAGAAGATTCAAACTTACAAGGTATAAATTAAAATTCCAAGGATTGCCTGCCTGAATTCTATGCCGTTACTACTTGTATATATAGGAATGTGCTTTGATATCAAATGTGTGGACAAACTCAAACATGATTGAAATATCTGCTCCTGGTACTAAAGTCTAAGATCCAACCTCGGTGGGTTGATGATGCAGGAGCATCAAAATAAGCCAGCAATGTGAAAAATATGTTCACATGTTGTGGCTTGACGGAGTGAATTTCATTTACTGTTCAGTCAATTTTAGTTACTGTGGGGGTTGATTTTCAAATAGCTGGTTATTATTGTAATAAGAAGACTGTTTTATTTAGATTCAGTGATAAAATCTGTTCGAACAGGTGTAAGCCAGAATTAGAGATAAGAGATTATGTTAAGATCTTTATTAGTAAATAGTAGATTTCATTTAAGCTATTATTAGAAAATTAATGTGATAGGGGAGAAGAGTTAGGCGAGGTTTTTGTGGAGCGAAAAGCTCAGATTAGTGGAGTAGTTATGTTAAAAAAATCGAATAGATATCAGTCTAGGGGGATTTTTGCGAGCAAGACTCTATTTCAGTTTAAATATAAAACTCTGTTTCATTTTATATATAAAAAACTACAACTGTGGTTTTTGTACAATCGAGGGACAGATCTGGAAATTCGATCTGGTTGATCTGTGTAATTAATGGAATAGATGTGGCCTGTGTTAATTGTATGCAGCTTAATGCGTTGACAATTGCCTGAAGTGGTTCGAACTGTGGCTTCTATTTAAAATTGTTAAAATATCTATGTTATGACAAATTGTACGTGTTAAATTTTGTGAGTGAAATCTCTTCCCACAGAGAACAACTTAGAATATACTGCACGAATTATTAGGGACAACACCGAATTATGGAAATTGTCGATTCCTAAAATCTCGCATCAAAGTTCTGGATATTGTCAATTGTCAGTTGTAATTATCAATAAGGCGATTCCAACTGCAATTGGGAACACAACAGATCTGTGGTAACAGATGAGATTGGATATTCACTAGTTTTGCGATTAGCAACTACGGTAGTTTCGCATTGGAGCATAGAAAACGCCAAATTATTGTTATTTATTGTCAAAGAGTGTGCGTGTTGCATTAATAATGTTTCGTGAATGAACCATTATTAAGGAAGTCGGAGGAGGTTCCAAATAAACTCCCTCCCGATTGCTTTCAGCATCTGGAAACATCGTGTGAATAATTCCTGAATAGGCTAGGTAGGCTTTTCAGTGAGCGTATTCTAAACAAAGCGTATGATTTCGAACCTGGTTGTTGGCCCGGGACCACAAGTACCAGATACCTTTTCATGGGTAGGAACCAGATGTACTTCATATGTATCTGTCTTTCCATTTAAACCAAAATCGGCTTCAATATATCCTTACACTTTCATCCTTCACTTTCAGGCCTCTTTGAGAGTGCTATATATAATTGTGTTTATAATTATCACCTGTTCATCGATGAAAAGAAATCCTCATCGATGTGTGTGTTTCCAAGTCTAGGAGGCCATAACTTATATGACATGAAAATGCGTCATAGATTATATGTTCTTGAATTTGAGAAAGTGTACTTGAGGTTTAGTTCTTGCTCGGGTAGATTTCGACTACTAATTATGGGTAGTCTGTCGCAAAAAGGATTTCTTACAAGACTATTCCAAAATTATATACATCATTCCTTTTAGAAGCTTGTGTAAAATCTTGGAAGCTTCTATCTGATGGGAATCATCATAGATAGATCAAGCTCCGTGGGTGAAACCCAATCCAAATATCCTCCTTCTAATTCTGGTGCTTTGCTCTTCTTCCTTCTTTAACCCTCTGCATCGGTATCCACCTGCTACTTTAATCCTCTCTTTTTTTTTCACCTCAAACCCAAGCAAGCATTGCTTGGTTGAATCTATTCTTGAATAAATTCATCAAAGATTTTGTTTAAATATGTTCAAAGGGCAACTCGAACTCAAACTCAAGCCACCCTTATTCCTTCTATCTCTGTTTGGTTTAACATGAACCCAAGGCGTAGGTCAGAAGCCAAAAGCCCAAGCCGCTTACCTGCCAACTGAATTGAATCCTGATGTGAATTAGAATAAATATAAGTTTTGGGTGCATTGGTGGAATCTTGTTGTTTCCTTAGTCTTTCTACTTTACACATATCATGTGTTGTCTCTAGAGTGCTATGTTTCTAGGTTGGCGCCGGAAGGGCTTTAAATTCGCAGAAGTTGATTGTTTTTGCTTGGCAATGATTTTTGCCCAGGGAAGCTCCAGATTCTAACAGAGAAGAACCCAAAAATTCCTTCAACATTACTTTTTTTCTTTTAGTTAAAGGCTTTTTTTTTTTTTTTTTTTTTTTTTTTTCCAGCACAAAAATCAAATCTGGGTTGGGAAAAATATATAGAAGTCTTTATTAGGAAAAATACAGGGGAGAAATGAAGTTATGATAGATCATATGCAAGAGTGGGAAATAGGATTGTGATAATGATGAGAAGATAAAACAATCATACCACTTGACATTGATCTTTGTTTTAACGAGTTAGGTGGCAAAGATTATTTTGTTCGGATATAATCAAATGGCTAGCTTGAAAGAAACTGTTCTTTTTTTTTTTTTTTCTTTTTTTTTTTTAACTTGAGTA
>APFE030258071.1:61936-99563 GCA_000404065.3 Pinus taeda
ATCCAAAGATTGGTTTGTGGTTACCTCGGCCGTATCCCTATTAGGAGCCTAGGGACAACCTGAGTGATAACATAATGGCAACTCCACTGGGGACCTCCTCAGATAAATTCATTAAACCAGTCTGCAACTTTACAGAGGAAGAAACCGACTTGTGAAAGGCTCAGTCGACCTGTGTTGTTGCATTTTTTAGAAAATTTCCAAAGATATATTAGAAGCTGGCTCCTAAGAAACAAATGCGTAATACACGATCAAATCCTGACCCAAACAACCCACATGTCATTGAAAATCCAAATCTAATTCCCAAAATCATCAGAAAACAAAAACCAAAAGATTGCCAAACCCCTGTTAGTCCTGAAACAGTTCAGCCAATTGTTGTACCAACCCTTGTCAAAGTTTTATTCCGGTTGACCCCGAGTTCCCCTGGCTCATCACCCCCTTCTCCAAGTAGCTCCGCCACACCTCTATCCCATATCCATACCATGTCTACTACTCCTTCTTCCCCTGTTATTCCTGTAATCCCCATCGCCCTAGGTGTTCCGCTCATCCCCATCATCATGGCTAGATATGCACCATTACAACTACCTGCCAATCACGGGGCTATGCCTCAGGAATACCAATCGAAAATCACTTATTTCGATGGCACAACCTCCTGCACCACCCTACAACATACAAAGAAAATGCAGGATTATTTCGAGAGTTATGAGATAGATGATGAGAGTGTAAGAATGAAGATCTTTGTCCAAAGTTTGACAGGTGATGTCAGAACCTGGTTTAGGGCACTTCCACCTAATTCTATACTAAACCCGGAAGCCTTATACCAGACATTCATTAACAGATGGGAGAAAAAGAAGGACCCCCTACACACACTATCCAAATATGATACTATCAAGAGAGGACCTGGGGAAGCTGTTCTGGATTACTGCGCCAGATTTAACAATGTTTACAACGCAATACCACCAAATTTAAGACCTCCACCCGACCTTGCATTATACAAATTCCCGGATGGATTTGATGCCGAGATGGCATATCAATTAAGGGAAGAGCCCCTCAAAGCCTCGCAGAAATGCAAGACGCTACAGTGAGCGTGGAAGAAAATCTAATCGCTAAAAGAAACAGAACCAGAACTGAGAGAAGAACCACTTTCAAAGAAGAACCCTCCTCTTTCGAGCAGAAGCTAGATGCGGTCGTTAGTACCATGAACAGGCTGCGAGACAGATTAGACAATGTTGAGAGGAAAAATTCATGGGAAAGTCAACAACCCAATGCAACAAGGAACCCAAACTTCAGAAAAACCCAAAACTTGAACGTAGGTAGGGCCAGTCAGGATCACGAAATTAGACCTCCTTTTCAAGAAAACTATGATGACGCATCTACATCCACCAAGCCCACAGACGGGACCCTAATGAACCTAGTTGATTCAGAAAAAGAACAACAAACCTTCCTCACGAAAGAAAACCGACCAAACCTTGATACAGAACAATTCCACACAAAATCAGGTGAGTCCTTTGACTCTAAACAAGGATATGACACTGCTATATACGAAGTACATAAGCAATACAAACTAAGAACACAAACTGTCGATGTCCTTCCACCTAGCAAAGCAAAAGATAGCAAACAACCCAACAAAGCTAAAGGGAAGATCACTAACAGCCAACCAGCTGACAGCCATATCCCAAATCCTCATCAGGTTATTGTGGAAGATGTAACAGATACACATGGTTCTATTGAGCAGCCTCTACCCACCTCCCATCCGGAAAAAGATCTGAAGAGCATTCCCGAAAATCTTCCCAAAACAGAGATACCACAGACAGTCATACACCGTGATACGGACGCTCCAAAAGAAAATACAAAGAGTATGCCTGAAAAAGAAAAGTTCACCACTGTCAATGCCCGAAACCCAGGGGAAAAACCGTTCAGTCTAGAAACAAAAATTGGAAAACTCAAGATCTCCATTCCCCTCTAAGAACTAGCTAAGCATGATGTATATAGACAACAAATTAAAAAATCACTTCAATTGCCGGAAGTTAGGGATAATGTAAACGTTTTAGATGACACCCCTGAACTACTGTTCGGGCCAGAAGTTGACGGAAAAACAACATACGGACCTATTCCACCTTTCTATGTCAGCCTGCACATACATGATAAGATACTGCACAATGCTATGTTCGACTCAGGCACCTCACATAACCTCATGCCCAAAGCTGTAATGGAAAGGTTGAATCTCGATGTCACCAGACCCTATAAAGATCTGTATTCGTTTGATTCAAGCCAGGTCAAATTTCTAGGCCTAATCAAAGACCTTTGTGTCTCCCTAGTCCAATTTCCCAACAAGACAATCTTAATGGACGTAGTAGTTGCTGACATTCCCACAAAATATGGCATGCTACTATCCAGATCATGGGGAGAAAAATTGCAAGGATCCCTTCAACTTGACCTCTCTTACGCCACCGTATTGGTCTTTGGGCAACCAAAGAGACTTTACAGAGAAATATTAATGAAGTATGTGGTAAGTAGTGAGGAGAAACCCCAAAATTTTCCAATTTACTCAATCCATTCTGATATGGATTATTTTATTTTGTTTAATGATAAAACTAGCCCTCCAACTCACGACAAGCCGTCATCTCTGGAGCAAGGAACCAATATCAACGAGAGATCAGTTCCCAAAACCCATGAAATTGTCCTAACAGCCCAGGCAACCAACACAGGACAAGAAGAAAATCCCGAAACAAAAATTACCAGCACACCTGCTCCACATACCACTCGAATTCCCAATACACACCTCGGACAAAAAGCCACATGGTATTTAGAGTTTGATAGGGCAATTAACAAGTTAGGAGCAGGGGCTGGAGTGTGGATTTACAATACTCACGAGAATCACGCACAAGGCCATGCCTATAGACTCAATTTTAGATGTACAAACAATATGGCGGAGTATGAAGCTCTTCTCTTAGGTCTCAAGTTGCTCAAAACCCTGGGAGCTACCACCATTTCCATCCTAGGTGATTCGGATCTGATCATACAACAGATAAAAGGCAACTTTGTCGCTAATGATAGTAGAATGAGAGCTTACAGAACCGCTCCCAGCGAATTGCTTAACACCTTCAGTAATTTTGAGCTGGCCAAAATTGCACGAAATCATAATATTCATGCCCATAGCCTAGCCACCATCGCTAGCACATGTAGGCTTCCCTTTGGACCAAGTCACCACTTCACTGCTGAAATAAAACACAGACCTTCAGTCCATAACAATGTCGAGAATTGGCAGGTATTCCAAGATGATGCTAGATTAACAACTTTTGGACTCTGGAGGACGAATTCTCTAACACAAACATTGACATGGATGCGATAGCCGAATCACAACAGTTACCAGAAGAAAACCGCCTGACCCTAACAGCTGCCACAACTAAACAAATACTAAGCCCAACTATTTTTGACAATACAAACATAAGGCAACTGAAACAACTTTGTTCACATAGGCAACCGAAGTAAAAGACGAGTTTATTAACCTAAAAGGAAATATTCTGCCGGCCGGCCTTACTCCATTGGAAGACATGTTTGATGACAACGATGTGGCCAAAAAACCAAAGATGGAACCTTTGAATGCCGCCATAGAAGAACACAACATAGGAACAACAGAACATCCCAGAATGATTAAACTATCCAAAAATCTGCCTCCTGACCAAAAACCGAAATATGTGGATCTGTTCAAAGAATTTCAAGATGTATTTGCCTGGAGTTATGAGGACTTAAAGTCCTATGACACTTTAGTAATCCAGCATACCATTCCCCTAAAACCAAATCAGAAACCGTTCAAACAAAAACTCAGAAGAATCAACCCCATGCTTCTTCCTTTGATTGAAAAAGAAATAAAAAGAATGTTTGAAGCAGGTATCATTGTGCCCATCAGATTCTCTAAATGGGTGTCTAACTTAGTTCCCACCAGAAAGAAAACAGGAGAGATAAGACTGTGTGTAGATTTGAGAAATTTAAATCAGGTCTCTCTAAAAGACCACTACCCGTTACCCAAAATGGATCATATCTTGCAAAGAGTAGTGGGTTCCTCTAGGATCTCTCTACTAGATGGATTCTCAGGATTCAATCAAATCCTTGTTCACCCAGACGATCAGGACAAAATAGCTTTTACCACACCCTGGGGAACGTTCAAGTACGTTAAAATGCCTTTTGGGCTGAAAAATGCTAGCGCTACCTTTCAAAGGGAAATGGATATTGCGTTTGCCAAGGAGATACACGATCTCCTTGTAGTTTACTTGGATGACCTGACCCCATTTTCCAAATCCGATCGACAACACCTTAAGCACTTAAGGCAAATTTTCATCACATGCAGGAAACACGGCATTTCCTTGAACCCTAAGAAGTCTCTGTTTGCCCTGGAGGAAGGCAAGCTTTTAGGGCATATAATATCAAAAGATGGGATCAGAATTGACCCAGAAAGAATTCAAGCTATCCTCCAAATCCATTACCCAAGAAACACAAAAGAATTGCAAGCATTCCTCGGAAAGATCAACTTTCTGAGGAGATTTATCCCAAATTTAGCCGAGCTAGTAAGGTTATTGAGCAACATGCTAAAAAAGGACGCCAAGGTAAGATGGTCTCTTGAGGCCAAGCAAGCTTTCGAGAGTATAAAAACTACCCTGACTCAAACGCCTGTACTCACTAGTCCTCAGTTTGACAGAGACTTTATCATTTTTTCCTTCGCATCGGAACAAACCATAGCCGCAGTCCTTCTACAGAAAGACGATTAGGGCAACGACAAACCAGTTTCTTTCTTCAGCCGAGCTTTCAGAGACGCACCCCTAAAATTTTAGATTATGGAGAAGCAAGCCTACGCCCTGGTCAAAGCCATCAAAGACTTCAGAATTTACATCTTGTACTCCCATGTGATCGCATATGTCCCTAATGCTGTTGTAAAGGATATACTAACTCAAGAAGGATTGGAAGGCAGAAGAGGCAAATGGATTGCTAGCATCCTTGAATAAGACATTGAGATAAAGCCCACCAAGCTCATAAAGGGACAAGGGCTAGCCAAGCTAATGTCTGAAACAAACTTCCAAGCGTTAGACATTAATCAACTGGACGATGAATCGGAGCTGGCGAATCCACAGATCAGTGAAACCTTTATACAGTCCCCTTGGTACGCTGATATTTGCTATGTATTGTTGAACCTGTGCGCTCCCCCAGGATTGTCCAGAACCAAGAAAAGATTTTTAAGGGTGAAATCATCAAATTTCTGTGTCATAGATGGTGCTTTGTTTTGGAAAAATTATGAAGGTATTTTGCTTAAATGTTTAACTATAGATGAAACTAACAGCATCATGAAAGAATTCCATGCAGGAGACTGTGGAGGACACTTATATTGGAAATCCATGGCTGACAATATCTTACGGGCTGCTTATTACTAGCCCTCTTTATTTGCAGATGTAAAGAAGTTTACTGCCTCATGCCACAAATGACAAATCTTTGAAGGCAAAAGAAAACTACTGCCCTTTCCCCTTAAGCCCATTTCAACCGAGAAACCTTTTCAACAATGGGGTCTTGACTTCATTGGAGAAATTCATCCCTCTTCCTCAAGCCAACACAAGTGGATTTTAACAGCCACTGATTATTTCACTAAGTGGATTGAAGCCATCCCATGTAGGCAAGCCAATGACTCCACCATTATCCAATTCCTTGACAGCAATATCCTTTCTAGATTTGGTTGCCCTGAGAAAGTTATCACTGACAACGTTGTTGCCTTCATGTCCAAAAAAATCATCAACTTTTGCCATAAATACCACATCACCTTAGGCCACTCCACAGCTTACTACCCTCAAGGTAATGGCTTGGCCGAATCGTCCAACAAAAGCCTCATCAATATCATAAAGAAGCTGCTGGAAGAAAACAAAAAGAACTGGCACAGGAAGCTCATAAATGCTCTGTGGGCAGACAGACTTTCCACCAAGAAATCCATTGGGATGAGCCCTTATGAACTTGTATATGGCATGGAAGCTAAGTTCCCTTCATCTCTGGGCATACCTACTATTAAATTGTTGCAAGAAATTTAGGCTGAACCTAATGACATGCAGAGAAGATTTAATCAAACTATTCACCTTCAGCAAACCAGAGAACAAGTCTTCAACAGAGCTCAAATACTGCAAGAAAAACTCAAGAAGATGTTTGATAAGAAGGCCAAAGCAGAGGATTTCTGGGTGGGAAGCAAAGTTCTAAGATGGGATTCACGAAGAGAAGACAAGGGCAAACACGCAAAATTCGATTTTCTGTGGAAAGGTCCATACATGATCAGCGCTGTGCAAGGCAATAATACCTATTTTCTCAAATATCCAGATGGCAGCATAGCTGAAGAAGGCCCTGTTAATGGTTGAATGCTAAAGCACTACAATGATCCTTTTGATTGAAAAAAGCAGACGGTGTTCTATTTTGTACATACGATATTTGTATATACCAATGTCTCGATTTTTGTAAGAATCCATGATGCTGAAGCATGCAGAAGAAAGCAGGCAGTGCTTTACAATTCAACAGCAGCACAAGTGAAGGAAAGAGCTGTTCCCAATCCAAAAGATCAAATCAAACCAACAGTCAGCACTAACAAGTCCAAAGTACAATCAGAGCGGAAGAAACAAGGCAATCTGACCTGCTGTTCTTGGCTCTCACAAGGATAAACCATCCCCAAGTGGAGCCACTGTTAGCCTCCTGCTACAGCAGGTTACTCATATTTCATGGTTGACATTTTTACAGACCAAATATGTCATACTTTGCATGCTGCAATGCTTCATATTTGCTTAAAAGTCTCCAAGCGAAGAAGGCTACTCAGAGTTCATCTAACTGCTTTCCAAATTTTGAGAAGTTATTCTAGTGTTGTACAATTTTCAGTAAAAGGGAGGTCCAAACAGCTTAATCTTGGTCTCCCTAGGTTTCAATTTCCTGTTTTAGAATATAGAGAATGAAAATTTGTCCAAACAGCTTAATGTTGGCAGATTCTCAGATAGGTAGAGAATCAAAGGAGCCCAACAGCTTAATCTAGGCCCTCGGATGAAATAAGGGTAGTCTGTAGATAGGAAAGCATAAAAAAGAAAAATTGAAATGATGGGTTTGCAAGTCTAAATGCACCCAAACCAAAAGAAGAAAAAATGTTAGGTAAGTAGGCTGCATAGGTAGTTTTGAGGTTCCAGAATCTTGATTGCTAATCAGTTCCAGGTTTTCAGGTGTCATCTCTACTCAGGACAAAATCACCAGGCAGTTCTATGTGAAAAGCTCAAAAACAGGCATAACTAACTTCCTTTCTCCATCTCCCCCAAATCATTAACTAATTTCCCCAAAAGAGGTCAAGATTTGCTTGATACCTCTTAAGTTCTATCATTTTCATGTCATTAGCTTGGGTGAAGATCTGCTTTACTCAAAGATATTCCATACTCTCTCTATAAGGTTCTATCCTCTCGTTGCAGCCTAAGATCTCCCAAACTTAGCGCTTTCTTACCATCTCCATATTAACTACTGACATTATTATTTAACTCCCTATATTTTCCCATCCCCCTACTAAAACTATGTAAATCATCCCCTATGTAAATATCCCTCCCCCTGGTTGAAAAATAGCCATAAGTACCCCCGGGAATTGTTCAATTTATCTGAAACTTAGCAAGGGCCCTCATGCTACCCCTTCAAACCATCTTCTAAATGCAATATACTCCTTCCAAAGTACAAAGTCCCTTTTTAGGTTATCGGACCCCTTCCGAAGCCGCAAATGCTTTTCTAATGCACGTACTCACCCCTTCCGACCGCAATAGACCCTTGCCGATCTCCTTAACACTCTGCAGATCCTAGTAAGCCATCTCGCATCGCCATATCGCAATATTCTCACCATATAAGTTATGCCCCATCCATTGTTACCCGTTTCGACATCGCGATATCGGCGATCGGCAGTCGCAAGCGTCGCATGTCCAAATAAAATACCTTCTCGTTCCCCGCCGACGTGATATTGCGATCGCATCGGAAGAAGTTCGTCGCATCGCCTTCAAGTATGAGCACCCCACCACGTCACATCTGTACCAGGGACCCACCGCTGATGCCAGCAGGCTGACGTCATCGGGCGTACTGCTGACGTCAGCAGCCAAAAAACCGAAAATTCGCGCAGGAAGAAAAATCGCACTTCGAAGCTCCGGAACAAGAAACAGAGGCATTTTTCGATGCGCGATTAGCGCGAAGTGCTAATCGTGCATCGCACATCGCTACGGGAAATAGGCCGCTTTAGGGAATCTTTAGGGAATCTTTTGATTCCTTGGACCGTTTTGTGCCAAAAAAGCCCGAAATCCCCCGATTTTGCCAAATTAATCCGGTTTAAAGACAGGAAAGGATCAGAGACAGAGATTAAAGAGTATCAGATCAAATCAACAGGGAAAAAGCACGTCAAAGAGTATCAGTGAGCGGCGGATACCATCAATGTAGTGGCAAAGAGTATCAACAAAAATCTTAAACCGCGGCCCAAAGCAATTGAAAATTTAATACCTTCCAGCAAAGTCAAAGAAAGAGGGCGAAGCCACTCAAAAACCCTCAAATCATGGTTATTACACATTTAACTCGCACTAGAACAGAACTATAGATCCCAAAGCACAGTTATTCCAGCAGTACTGCATTGAGCCTCCAAGGGTCACATTGCACTCTTTTTTATTCATCTGCCTCTAGCGCAGCCCAAAGGACTTACCTGCATTTAATTCCAGCGACAATTAGGTTTTAGAAAAAGCTTTCCAGCAGACCTGTTTAGGTCAATTGTAATAAATGACTTTCTGATATTTTGCTTATATATACCACCCTGAAAGATGGAGTAGTTGGTTGGTTGGTTGGTGAGTCGAGGAAATTGCTTAATCTTTGATATCTCGACATTTTCTTCAAGCAGAGACCCACACTGTAACTGTCATACTTTCTATAATCAAAGACTGCTGAAAGCATGGATTTCGAAACTGTTTGATGTGTTTAATTGGCCGAGAGTGATTGTGGAATCTTGTGCTTCTACATGGTTCAATAAGTGTCTCTCAACTCTGTTAATTTTTCATGTTTTGTTTTACCACCGTTCCGCCATCTAAATTGCAGAAAAGAAGAATAGCTTAAGATTTGTTTAAATACACCTTAGGCTCAATTTCTGCAATTTTTCATGTTTTCATCAGAAATAGTCATGAACATGTATACTTAAATGATCTTGTTTACACTGTATCTTTCACATATGAATGAGATTTTAGGAATTCTTAGCTGCTCCTAAATAACCATTCATTCACTTCTCCTCTCTTTCAGTCTGATGAAAGATTCTCCTTTGCCTTTCATCTCTGATTGTCATTCCATCCTTTCAATAAATTGATAATTGTATCATGTGTGGCTATCCCGCTCCTTAATCCTCTTGTAACCAAGAAACACAACAACAAGCCTTAATCCATGACTCCATGCCCAATGGTTTGAAACTTATCACATCTTACCTTGCCTCTTTGCTTGAAATTTCCACCTGCCATCCAAACACAAACAAAAACCCTTGAAGCCAAAAGCGAGCCTAAAATCGTCAACAAAGTTGAATCATTAAGAGAGAGCCCTCTCTGATTGCAGGTGGGCTAGAACCTGCAATCCAAAGATTGGTTTGTGGTTACCTCGACCGTATCCCTAAGCAAAAGCCTAGGGACAACCTGAGTGATAACATAATGGCGACTCCACTGGGGACCTCCTCAGATAACATAATGGTGACTCTGCTGGGGACCTCCTCAAATAAATTCATTAAACCAGTCTGCAGCCCCACATAGGAAGAAACCGACCTGTGAAAGTTTCGGTCGACCTGTGTTGTTGCGTTTTTTAGAAAAAATTCCCAAAAAATAGATTAGAAGCTGGCTCCTAAGAAGAAAACGCGTAATACACGATCAAATCCTGATCCAAATAGTCCAGCTGTTGTTGAAAATCCGAATTTGATTCCTAAGATCATTAGAAAACAAAAGCAAAAAGAAGACCAAGCTGCTGCGAGTCCTGAAACAGTTCAGCCAAGCAGTGTTCCAACCCCTGTCAAAGGTTTATTCCGGTCAACCCCAAGTTCCCCTGGTTCATCACCTCCTTCTCCAAGTAGCTCCTCTACACCTCCATCCCATACTCCTACTACCACTACTACTCCTTCTACCCCGGTTGTTCCTGTTATCCCCGTTGTTTTAGCTATTCCGCTTATCCCCATCATCATGGCTAGATATGCGCCCTTACAATTTCCTGCTAATCCCGAGGCTATGCCTCAGGACTACCAATCAAAAATCACCTATTTTGATGGCGCAACCTCTTGCACCTCCCTACACCATACAAATAAAATGCAGGATTATTTCGAGAGTTATGAGATTGATGATGAGAGTGTAAGAATGAAGATTTTTGTTCAAAGTTTGACCGGTGATGTCAGAACCTGGTTTAGGGAACTTGCACCCAATTCTATATTAAACCCTGAAGCCTTATACCAGGCATTCATTAAGAGATGGGAGAAAAAGAAATACCCCCTGCACATATTGTCCGAGTGTGATACTATCAAAAGAGGACCTCAGGAAACAATTCTGGATTACTGTGTAAGATTTAACAATGTTTACAATGCAATACCACAAAATTTAAGACCTCCACATGACCTCACGTTATACAAATTCCCAGATGGTTTTGATGCTGAGATGGCATATCAGTTAAGGGAAAGAGCCCCTCAAAGCCTTGCAGAAATGCAAGATGTTGCAGTGAGTGTGGAAGCAAATCTAATTGCTAAAATAAACAGAACTAGAACTGAGAGAAGAACCACTTTCAAAGAAGAACCCTCAGCCTTCGATTAGAAGCTAGAGGTTATCATCAGTGGCATCCATAGGCTGGGAGATAGAGTAGACAATGTTGAGAGAAAAAATTCATGGGAGGGTCAACAACCCAATGCCACAAGGAATCCAAACTTCAGAAAAACCCAAAACACAAACGTTGGAAGGACCAGTCCTGACCATGATATTAGGCCTCCTTTTCAAGAAAACTATGCGGAGGCATCTACACCCGTTGAGCCCACAGATGGAACTCATATGAACCTGATAGATTCAGGAAATGAACAGCAAATCTTCCTCACAGAAGAAGACTGACCATACCCTAATGCAAAACAATTTCACACCAAGTCGAGAGAGTCCTTTGACTTTAAACAAGGCTATGATATCATTGTGTACGAGGTACACAAGCAATACAAATTAAGAACAAGGACCATTGATGTTCCCCCATCTAGCAGAATAAAAGATAGCAAACAGCTCAACAAAAGTAAAGGAAATATCACCAACAATCAACCAACTGACAGCTCGGTCCCAAACCCTCATCAGGTTACTGTGGAGGATGTAACAGACACACACTCTCCTATTGATCAGGCTCTACCTCCCTCCTCCCCAAAAGAAGATTTGAATATCCTTACCAAAAATCTTCCCAAAACAGAAATATCACACACTGTCATACATCGTGACACTGACATTCCAAAAGAAAACATAGAGAGTATGCCTGAAAAAGAGAAATTCACCACTGTCAACGCCAAGAACTTATTGGAAAAACCATTCAGTTTAGAAGCAGAGATTGGAAAAATCAAGATTTCCATTCCCCTCTCAGAACTTGCCAAACATGATGTATACAGACAACAAATTCAAAGGTCGCTTCAATTACCAAAAGTAAGGGATGATGTAAACGTTTTAGGTGATACCCCTGAACTACTATTCGGTCCAGAAGTTAACGGAAAAACAACATATGGACTTGTTCCACCTTTTTATGTCAGCCTACACATACATGACAAAATACTTCATAATGCTATGTTTGACTCAGGTGCCTCACATAACCTTATGCCCAAAGCTGTAATGGAAAGGTTGAACCTCGATGTCACAGGGCCGTACAAAGATCCATATTCCTTTGATTCAAGTCAGGTCAAATGTTTAGGCTTGATCAAAGACCTTTGTGTCTCTCTAGTCCAATTCCCCAACAAGACAATCTTAATGGACGTAGTAGTCGCCGACATTCCCACAAAGTATGGTACGCTTCTATCCAGATCGTGGGGAGAAAAATTGCAAGGACCCCTTCAACTCAACCTCTCTTATGCCACTATATCTGTCTTTGGGCAACCAAAGAAACTATATAGAGAAACATTAATGAAGTATGTGGTAAGCAGTGAGGAAAAACCCCAAAATTTTCCCATATACTCAATCCATTCTGATATGGATTCTTTTATTTTATTCAATGATAACACCAGCCCTCCAACTGATGATAAGTCGTTATCTTTGGAGCAAGGAACGAACGTCAATGAGGAATCAATTGCCAATACCCATGAAATTGTCTCAACAACTAAGGCAACCAACACACAGCAAGAAGAAAATCCCGAAATAGAAATTACCAGTCTGCCTGGTCCTCAAACAACTGAAACTCTCAATACAAACCCGAAACAAGAAGTCACATGGTATTTGGAGTTTGATGGTTCAGTTAACAAGCTAGGAGCAGGGGCTGGAGTATGGATTTACAATACTCATGATAATCACGCACAAGGCCATGCCTATAGACTCAATTTCAGATGTACAAACAATATGGCGGAGTATGAAGCCCTTCTCTTAGGCCTGAAGTTGCTCAAAACCCTGGAAGCTACTATAGTCTCCATCCTAGGTGATTCGGACTTGATTATACAACAAATAAAGGGTAACTTTATCGCTAATGATAGCAGAATGAGAGCTTACAGAGCTGCTGCCACTGAACTACTCAATGCCTTCAGTGAATTTAAGCTGGCCAAAATTGCACGAGATCACAATATTCACGCCCATAGTCTAGCAACCTTTGCTAGCACATGTAAGCTTCCCTTTGAACCAAATCACCATTTCACCGCTAAAATAAAACACAGACCTTCAGTCCCCAACAATGTCAAGGATTGGCAGGTATTTCATAATGATGCCCAGATCAACAGTTTCTTAACTCTGGAGGACGAATTTTCCAACACAAACATTGACATGGATGCAATGGCTGAATCACAACAGTTAGCCGAAGAAAACCACATGACTGTAACAGCTGCAACAGCTAAGCAAATCCTTAGCCCAACTGTTTTCGACAATACAAACATAGGATAGCTGAAACAAATTTGTTCAGAGAAAACAACCAAGATAGAGGATGAGTTTATTGATCTGAAAAGTAATGTTCTGCCCGCCGGCCTTACTCCATTGGAAGACATGTTTGATGACAACGATGTGCCCAGAAAGCCAAAGATGGAACCTTTGAATGCTGCCATAGACGAACACAACATAGGAACAAGAGAACATCCCAGAATGATTAAATTGTCCAAAAATTTGCCTCCTGACCAAAAACCGAAATATGTGGATTTGTTCAAAGAATTTCAAGATGTATTTGCCTGGAGTTACGAGCACTTGAAGTCCTATGACACTTCAGTAATCCAACACACCATTCCCTTAAAACCAAATCAGAAACCGTTCAAATAGAAACTTAGAAGAATCAACCCCATGCTTCTTCCCTTGATTGAAAAAGAAATAAAGAGAATGTTTGAAGCAGGAATCATTGCACCCATCAGATTCTCTGAATGGGTGTCTAACTTAGTTCCCACCAGGAAGAAAACAGGAGAGATAAGACTGTGTGTAGACTTGAGAAATTTAAACCAGGTCTCTCTAAAAGACCACTACCTGTTACCCAAAATGGATCATATCTTGCAAAGAGTAGTGGGTTCCTCTAGAATTTCTTTACTAGATGGATTTTCAGGATTTAACCAAATACTTGTTCACTCGGATGACCAGGACAAGACAGCTTTTACCACACCGTGGGGGACATTCAAGTACGTCAAAATGCCTTTTGGGCTAAAAAACGCTGGTGCTACCTTTCAAAGGGCAATGGATATTGCATTTGCTAAGGAGATACATGATTTCCCCGTAGTTTACCTTGATGACCTGACCCCATTCTCCAAATCCGAAAAAGAGCACCTTAAGCACTTAAGGCAAATTTTCATGACATGTAGGAAATACGACATTTCCTTGAATCCTAAGAAGTCCTTGTTTGCCCTTGAGGAAGGCAAGCTTTTAGGGCATATAAAATAAAAAGATGGGATTAGAATTGACCTGGAAAGAATTCAATCTATCCTTCAAATCCCTTATCCTAGAAACATAAAAGAACTACAAGCTTTTATGGGAAAGATCAATTTCCTGAGGAGATTTATCCCAAATCTAGCCAAGCTAATCAGGCTACTGAGCAACATGCTGAAGAAGGATGCCAAGGTAAAATGGTCTCTTGAAGCGAAGCAGGCTTTTGAGAGTATAAAAACTGCCCTAACTCAAACGCCTGTCCTCACCAGTCCTTAATTCCACAGAGATTTTATCATTTTTTCCTTCACATCTGAACACACTATAGCTGTTGTCCTTCTGCAAAAAGATGATCAGGGCAACGAAAAACCAATTGCTTTCTTCAGCCGAGCCTTGAGAGACGCGCCCTTGAAATATCAAATAATGGAAAAGCAGGCCTATGCCCTGGTCAAAGCCATCAAAGATTTCAGAATTTACATCCTATACTCCCATGTGATTGCCTATGTCCCTAATGCTGTTGTAAAGGATATACTAACTCAAGAGGGATTGGAAGGAAGAAGAGGCAAGTGGATTGCCAGCATCCTTGAATACGATATTGAAATAAAACCCACCAAGCTCATAAAAGGACAAAGGTTAGCCAAACTAATGACCGAAACAAACTTCCAAGAATTAGACATTAATCAGCTGAACAATGAACCGGAGCTGGCGACTCCACAGATCAGTGAAACTTTCATACAGTCTCCATGGTACGCTGATATTTGCTTTGTATTGTTAAACCTGTGTGCTCCCCCAGGATTGTCCAGAACCAAGAAAATATTTTTAAGGATGAAATCATCAAAATTCTGTGTCATAGATGGTGCTTTATTTTGGAAAAATCATGAAGGTATTTTGCTTAAATGTTTAACTATAAATGAAACTAATAGCATCATGAAAGAATTCCATGCAGGGGACTGTGGAGGACACTTATATTGGAAATCCATGGCTGACAAGATCTTATGGGTTGGTTATTACTGGCCCTCCTTATTTGCAGATATAAAGAAGTTTGCTGTCTCATGCCACAAATGCCAAATCTTTGAAGGGAAAAGAAAACTACTGCCCTTGCCCCTTAAGCCCATTTCAACCGAGAAACCTTTTCAACAATGGGGTCTTGACTTCATTGCAGAAATTCATCCCTTTTCCTCAGGCAAACACAAATGGATCTTAACAGCCACCGATTATTTCATTAAGTGGATTGAAGCCATCCCATGTAAGCAAGCCAATGACTCCACCATTATCCAATTCCTTGAGAGCAATATCCTTTCTAGATTTGGCTGCCCTGAAAAAATTACCACTGACAAGGCCGCGGCTTTCAAATCCAAAAATATCATCAACTTTTTCCATAAATACCACATTACCTTAGGCCACTCCACAACTTACTACCCTCAAGGTAATGGCTTGACCGAATCATCGAACAAAAGCCTCGTCAATATCATAAAGAAGCTGCTGGAAGAAAACAAAAAGAACTGGCACAAGAAGCTCACAAATGATCTGTCGGCAGACAGACTTTCCACGAAGAAATCCATTGGGATGAGCCCTTATGAACTTGTATATGGCATGGAAGCCAAGTTCCCTTCATCTCTGGGCATACCTACTGTTAGTTTGTTACAACAATTTCAGGCTGAACCAAATGACATGCAGAGAAGAGTTAATCAAACTGTTCACCTTCAGCAAACCAGAGAGAAAGTCTTCAACAGAGCTCAAATACTGCAAGAAAAACTCAAGAAGATGTTCGATAAGAAGGCCAAAGCAGAGGATTTCTGGGTGGGCAACAAAGTTCTAAGATGGGATTCACGAAGAGAAGACAAGGGCAAACGAGCTAAATTCGATTTTTTGTGGAGAGGTCCGTACATTATCAGCGCTGTGCAAGGTAATAATACCTATTTTCTCAAATCTCCAGGTGGCAGCACAGCTGAAGAAGGCCCTGTCAATGGCCGAATGCTAAAGCACTACAATGATCCCTTTGAATAAAAGAGCAGGCAGTGTTTTATTTTGTACATAGAATATTTGTATATACCGGTGTTTTGTTTTGTTTTTGTAAAAATCCATAATGCTGAAGCACGCAAAAGAAAGCAGGCAGTGCTGTATAGTTTAACAGCAGCACAAGCGAAGGAAAGAGCTGTTACCAGTCTAAAGGTTCAAATCAATCCAACTGTCAAGAAGAAGATGTTCAAAACAGAGCAATAACAAAAGAAACAAGGAAATCTGACCTGCTGTTCTTGGCTTCTCACAAGGAGAAACCATCCCCAAGTGGAGCCACTGTTAGCCTCCTACTGCAGCAGGTTACTCATATTTCATGATTGACATTTTCACAGACCAAATATGTCATACTTCGCATACTGCAATGCTCCATATTTGCTTAATAATCTCCACGCGAAGAAGGCTACTCAGAGTTCATCTAACTTCTTTCCAAATTTTGAGAAATTATTCTAGTGTTGTACAATTTTCAGTTGAAGGGAGGTCCAAACAGCTTAATCTTGGTCTCCCTAGGTTTGAATTTCCTGTTTTAGAATATAGATAATGAAAATCTCTCCAAACAGTTTAATCTTGGCAGATTCTTAGATAGGTAGAGAATCAAAGGAGCCCAAATGCTTAATCTGGGCCCTTGGATGAAATAAGGGTAGTTTGTAGATAGGAAAGCATAAAAAATAAAAATTTGAAATGATGGGTTTGCAAGTCTAAGTGCACCCAAACCAAAAGAAGAAAAAATGTTAAGTAAGTAGGCTGGGTAGGTAGTTGAGGTTGCAGAATTCTGATCGCTGATCAGTTCCAAGTTTTTAGGTGTCATCTCTACTCAGGACACAATCACTAGGCAATTCTAAGCGAGACTCAAAAATAGTCATAACTAACTTCCTGTCTCCATCTCCCCCAAATCATTAACTAATTTCCCCAAAAGAGGTCAAGATCTGCTTGATACCTCTTAGTTCCACCATTTTCATATCATTAGCTTGGGTGAAGATCTGCTTTACTCAAAGAAATGCCATATCCCCTCTATAAGGTTCTATTCCCTCATGGCAGCCTAAGATTTTTGAAACTTAGCGCTTTCTTACCATCTCCATATTAACCACTGACATTACTATTTAACTCCTTATATTCTCCCTGTCCTCGTACTAAAACTATGTAAATAATCCCCCTATGTAAATATCCCTCCCCCTGGTTGAAAAATAACCATAAGTACCCCCGGAAATTGCTCAGTTTATCTATAACTTAGCAGGATCCCTCATGCTACCCCTTCAAACCATCTTCTAAAATACGATGGACTCCTTCCAAAGTATAAAACCCCTTGTAGGTTATCGGACCCCTTCCGAGGCCTCAAACATCCTGCTGACCCACTTACCCACTCCTTCTTACCGCAATAGACCCCTTTCCGATTTCCTTAACACTCTGCAGATCCTTGAAAGCCAGATCGCATCGCCAGATCGCATTATTTTCATCATGCAAGTTATGCCCCATCCATCATCACCCGATGCGATATCGCGATATCGGCGATCAGCCGTCGCAAGCGTCGCGTGTCCAACTCTAATACCTTCCCGTTCGCTGCTGACACGATATTGCGATCACATTGGAAAAATTCATCGCACCACCTTAAAATGAGAGAACCCCACCATGTCACATCTGTACCATGGACCCACCGCTGACGTCACCCGGAGTACTGGTGACGTGAGCCGCCAGGAAACTGAAAATTCGCGCAGGAAGAAAAATCGCACTTCGGAGCTTCGGAACAAGAAACAGAGGCAGTTTTCGACGCGCGATTAGCGCGCAACGCTAATCGCACATCGCTACGGGAAATAGGCCGTTTCGGGGAATCTTTGGGAAATCTTTTGATTCCTTGGCCCGTTTTGCGCCGAAAAAGCCCGAAATTGCCCGATCGTGCCAAATTAATCCGGTTTAAAGACAACAAAGGACCAATGATAGAGATTAAAGTGTATCAGATCAAGTCATCACGAAAAAAGCATGTCAAAGAGTATCAGCAGGCGACGGAAACCATCAATTGGCAGCAAAGAGTATCAGCGAAAGATCTTAACAACAGTCCAAAGTAAGTGAACATTTAATACTTTCCAGCAAAGACAAAGAAAGAGGGAGCAGCCACTTAAAACCCTCCAATCATAATTATTGCACATTGAACTCACACTAGATCAGAACTACAGATCCGGAAGTACAGTCATTCCAGCAGTACCGCATCGATCCTTCAAGGGTCACGTTGCACTCTTTTTGATTCAGTTGCCTCTAGCCCAGCCCAAAGGACTTATCTGCATTTAATTCCAGTGACAATTAGGTTTTTAGAAAAGCTTTTCCAACAAACCTGTTTAGGTCAATTGTAATAAATCACTTCCGATATTTTGCTTATATATACCACCCTGAAAGATAGGTTGAGGAGTTGGTGAGTTAGTCGAGGAAATTGCTTAATCTTTATCTCGACATTTTCTTCAAGCAGAGACCCGCACTGTAACTGTCATATTTTCTATAATCAAAGACTGATGAAGGCATGGATTTCGAAACTGTTTGATGTGTTTAATTGGCGGAGGAGTGATTACGGAATTCCTGTGCTTCTACATGGCTCAATAAGTGTTTCTCAACTCTATTAATTTTCATGTTCTATTTACCACCGTTCCGCTATCTAATTTGCAGAAAAGAAGAATAGCTTAGGATTTGTTTAACTACACCTTAAGCTCAATTTCTTCATTTTTCCATGTTTTCATCAGAAATAGTTATGAACATGTATACTTAACTGATCTTGTTTACGCTGTTTCTTTCACATATGAATGAGAGTTTAGGAATTCTTAGCTGCTCCTAGATAATCATTCATCCATTTCTCCTCTTGTTCAGTATGATGAAATGATTCTCCTTTGCCTTTCATCATCCGATCGTCATTCATCCTTTCAAGTAGATTGATAAATTGATCAGTGTGTGGCTATCCCACTCCTTAATCCTCTTGGACCGAAGAAACGCAGAGCAGACGAAGGCCTTAATCCATGACCCCATGCCCGAATGTTTGCACAACTTATCAAACCTTACCTTTTGTCTCTCTGCTTGGAATTTCTCCCTTCCCATCACAACCCTGAGCCAAAAGCTAGCCTAAGATCTATTCAAACAAAGTTTGAAGTAAATAAAGAGAGAGCCCTCTCTGATGTGCAGGTGGGGGCTAGAACCTGCAATCCAATAGTATTGGTTTGTGGGTTACCTCCGGCCGTATCCCTAAGACCGGAGCTAGGACAACGCTGAGTGATAAAGAAGCGATCTTTGCCTACCCATAGCCGATTTTACAGTCTGGTTTGCAGGATTGGTTTCCCTTTTTCCCATGGTTACATTGTTGAAGATATATATCTATACTCTATCTATATCCTCTATCTATATATACTAGTAATATATTTATCTAGATATATCTATATTATATATATATATACTATATATATAATATATATATAAGTAATCTAGATATATCTATATATATATAATATATATATATATAATTAATAGATATAGATATAGATACATTTAATTTTTCTTTAAACTAGATGGTTCAGTGGCTATGACGCACGTCTAAGGTGTTTGAAGGGTGTCATGTTTTTTCAGGTATGTCAATGCATTTATTTAAATTTTTAATTAGCTTCGTACGATAAGATACCTTGCATAATTTTACTGGACGTTGAAAAGGTTATCTCTCATGTTTTTAGATATTTGAATTGGTTCACCTATAACTTGATGAATTCCATTTTAGTCTTCAGAATAATTTAAAATCTTTATGGTCTACATGTGCAATATTTTTATTTTGATGTAATAAAACCACTGTGTAAAATCAAGGAAAATGTTGTATCTTATTTCTTGTCTAATTTCTTTTAAGTTATCTCTGTATGTTATAAATAATATATTGTGTCTATCATGAATTATTGTAGCTACAAGATGCCAGTATATTTGTTTGCCTAAATCTTACCATGACCTATATCTTATGATGAGTATACAAATTTTCTGAAGTCCCATATGTATATACTAAAGCAGCCACTCTAGAGCCTTCCCTTAACTTTATTCTATCTTATTTCCACAAACTGTTCCAATTTTCTTCTTATAGTTATCTATTGGAAATCTATTTAGTAAGATCTTTGAATTAGTTACAATGAGACTATGGTACTTGATATAGTAATTATATCTTAATATTATCCAATTATTTTATATACTGAGGTAGACCACGCAATCACAATACTAATATTTTTTGTGTATACTCTATATATCTAGTATTAGTTAAGTTTGGTTCTTCATAATCAAACTGCTCTATGTTCTAATTTTCATCCCTCATGAGATACCCTTAAATTGATGGGTCTTTGTGTTAAACCCATATATCTTAGATAGAAATCTCGATCTGAGGGATGTAGCTTCCATAAAGAGCATACAGACTCGTCTATATAGTATTATTTTAACTTCACCGTCCACAAAGTTTCTATTTAACGATGAAATATAAATATAACCAATATTCACTATACTAATATCACATTTCCTACATGCAACCCGATCCCTCAATGTGACCATATTGGTCAACATGCTTAGATGCCTTTGTTCATGGAGTGCCTTAACATACAAATTCCTACTTCATCCAACATAGAAGCATACAATGAACTTTCAGTATGCTACCCACAACTTAGATAAAATCTGTGACGGAGAAGGAATCATCATCCATAGAAGTTAATCAACTCTTAGCATGCATCTAATATAACATAACATGCAACTCTGAAACTAATAAGAATAATCATCCAAAAAATATAATTAAGCATCAGCATGCATCCATTATAAAATAACATACAACCCTATAATCAATAAGGAACAATAATCTACATAAGATAGCAAACCATTAGCTTCTAACTAATATAAAATAACATGCATGGGTTACCACAAGACAAACGTTTTCTCCTATGATGTAATTTTCTATCTAAGATCCTCACAATGATCCATGGATAGTATAGCCTTATATTCCTCATTCTGAATATTGTATGAACTTGTCCACTTTATATGGTATTAATTTGATGAAGTTGGGGACATTAATTATGAGGTACACTAACCATTTTTTCATGCAGGTGCTTTTATTTAATGTTTTTGAGATTCTAGTATCGATGATCAGCTTAAACTAAATGATATATCATGATGCTCCCTATTAGTTATTGAGTTGATAGTCGTGACACTCCCAATTGTTGCACATTGTCTAGGTCCCCTAGTGATGCTTTGTAGCTAGACTTTATTATAGGGGACCAAATAATGTCCTAGAATAATATTTTCTTTATTTCCTTGATTTCTCTATGTGTCAACTAAATATCCAGTACATGATGTATATTCTAGGTACTTTGTCAAAATCATCACCCTTTTCATTTAGCTTGTTCTTTGAAAAGTGGAAGAAGTTTTGTTCCTTTGTTGTGATATTCATAACTCTTTCATATAATTCTACTGTTATAGACATATTTGGGCACTAAAACCCCAATCGCATATGTCCATAAAACAAGGGGTTCTAAGCCCCTCAAAGTGTTGTTTCATACCCTAAGGAAGCAAGGTCAGTTGATTACATCATCTCCCAGAAGTTTGCCTTGAAAAACTACTCAGAACTCATCAAAACAGGACCGTACAGACTTCTCAGTGCTAAGGGTGTGATGCATCTCACCTGCCACATGCAAAAGGTTTGATGCATACTAGAAAGCCCTTATGTAGGGTGTGATGAGAGAGAGCAGACAAATGGCAGAGGTAGCTCGTTAGGTGGAAACCTAGAGAATCTTCTAGAAACTACGCATTTGACACTTGCCTCTCTGAATTCACCAAGGGATCAGTAAGAGATCATGAAATCTCCAAGTGGAACCAAGAACTATCAAGGAGATGACACTAATCAAAATCCCAGAATCTGACTCACCCACCTCCAAACATCTATATATGAATCACTCATTCTAGAGACCCAAAGGATAGAATTTTGTATTTTGTAAGGAAGCGTTGTTGTTTTCTCTGTGCAACATTGTTGGGTGATCTAAGCATTTCATGAGGTGAAGAGGGATTTCATGCTTGGAGGATGGCACTGGGTCAGACCAATGGGTTGTAATCCTCTCTTTTACTACTTCTATCAATAAAGCTATTTGAGTTTTCCTCCATATTCTTGTATATCTCTGGATCTTGTATTTGTTTATACATGTGTATGATTAATGTACATCTGATCCTATATTGTTTATGGTTATAGATCTCTATGCTTTGATGGTATTATGTTGCTTTTACTCTATAGGTGTTCTTTGAAGTGGGACAAGTGAGGAAAGAGTGGCAAAGCTCTATCAAAGGAGAGAGGAAACAAGCAAGGAGCCAAGCAAAAGATGAGGTTGGTACTCTCTGCTTCTCTCTCATCTATCTCTCATAAAGGAAAACACAAGTAACTTTAGTTTGTTTGTTTCTAAGATAGCTACCCATCTTACTGGGACTAGTAGCTCTGAATGGACACTAGTTTTCCAATAACAAAATGTGACTTTGCTGGGGAGCGAATAGCTTGTTTTTGTTTTTTTGCTTTATAAACTACAGACGGAGCCTCAAGTTAAGCCAGCTAGCCTTCAAATTGCATTTGCTATGCAAGTGCAAAGTAGATCAATGTTGCTTCAATCTATCTCTGGGTTTTGTTTATAAACTAAACAACTGACTTGCAAACATCCTAAGTGCCCTCGTGGTAGCTCTAGTAACCTCAGTAGATTAGCCCTTATACTTTCTATTTACTGACTATCATTAGCTCAGCCTAAATCCCTGAACTAAGCTGCAAATTGCTAGCAAAAAACAAAGCTCGCTCTTGTCCCTAGACCATCGCATTGTCTCCCTTTGACAGTCTGGATGCATTTCACCTCCCGTGTGTAGTAGGTGAGATGCGTCCTTGTTTCCCTGTGTTATAGGTGTGATGATCAGATAAGACTATTTGTGCCTCCAAATTTTGGTTTTTTCTTCATTGTCTTCAGATTTATTTAGGAGTTTTGTTGTTTGTGATCAGTATACCACTGTTGAAACTCCCTTCCTTTACATTATTCAGCCTCCATTGTATAAAGAATTGTGAATGTTTTTATGTATTTTTTATCATTTATAGTTCTCCTTGGCAAACAGTAGCTTAATCGAGTTGTCGTCTTTTGATTTGAAAGTGTCGCAAGTTTCGTTTTTAGTCAAAGAAAAGAGTCTTCGTCTCGTTGATAGTCGATTACACTGTTACCATTGTATTTGATTTGAATTAATAGTATTCCAAGTGTCGAAAGCTGTTTTCAAATTGATGTTGAAAGTGTCTCTCTTAGTCTTCCTTTCATTTTTCAAATTCGAAATCACAAAGTGTTGTCTTAGTCTTCCTTTCATTTTTTGAATTCGAAATCGCAAAGTGTCATCTTAGTCTTCCTTTCATTTAAAAAATAAAATTGTTAATACCATCGCTTTGAAAGAAGAATAGTTCAAATTTGTACTTAGCATTCCTTTCGTCATTCACACATTAAGAAAGCAGAAAAAAAATACATGCATGTGCATTTGCGTTTAAACTGATTGTTGATATTGATTTAGGATAGTGCATCTTAGTGTGTTCTCTTTTCTCTATGTTGAAAGGATTTTACTTCTCTTTCCTTAGTAGCTAGGATTTTTATTGCAAAAAGAATGTAAACGTCCATTTATCATCTTAGATTGCATATTTAGGAATTGTATATCTACATCATGTGGTGAACCTTAAAGGAAAACTTCCTAATAAAGATCAACTATAAAATAAATTTCAATGAACATAAAAATGCTTTGGAACCTAACGCACAACATTTAGAAGTCTAGGCTAGAGATGTATTATGGCGTCGTAAAGCCTGGTAACTATCGCTTTCATCGTAGGTTGGGTGATTCCTCCTCTTTGAGATGAAAATTACACGTACGTAATTGTGCTCCCACGTATCATCGAGTATATATTGGGAGACCACAATAGGCTATATCCTTTATCCTTAAGAAGCCGTTTTTGTCGTCCTATTGATCGCAATCCACTAAACACAGCATTCAGAAAGATTGACTGTCGTACCGTAAAATGTATTCTGCAGTTTTGCGATTGGTTTGGTAATCCCTCTGTCTAGATTTCCAAAGTAGTCACTTTCGTTCATTTTCAGACTCCTTAAAATAAAAGGTCCATCTGAGCACTTGTCACTTCAGGCTCATTAAAAATTGAAGGAAACTAGAGTCATCTTTAGCTTTTTCTCGACTCTTGAAAATTGAAAAAGCAAGTTGTGTCAAAGCGTCATAAAATTAATTTAATTTGGAATAATTTTCCCCTTTTTATTTTGAGTTGATCAAGTAATCCACAATCGTGGAAGAATGTCAATCGAAACCCCGTCATTCGCGAAGACTAGCAAGGAAACCATCTTTGACTTTGGAAACAAAACCATTCCAGGCGAAGCAAACTCGTTTAACTGGGTCAAAGTCTCCTGGTTTATTTTTAACTTGTATTTCAACATCCTTAGAGACTCTAGCTACTCCAACTATTTCTGGTATCCCTGCCTCTTCAGATCCTTCTTCTTTGATGGACTAGGGTTTGCATCATTTTTCTTTGAGGGTTCACCTGCATAACCAAGAACTGATTTATCAAGGGGAGATATTTTATGACTTAGGATGTCATCTAGTGTTTGAGATCTCTTTAGACTCTTATTCAGATGATCAACTTCTTTCCTTAGGAGATCAATTTATTCTTTCATCATCTTGCATTCTTGATCCTTGTTTTCTATATGGTTCTCCATTTATTCATTCATCTTCCTTGCTTCACATGATTGGGCCTTAAGTGAGGTGATATCTATTTTTAATTTGATGATATCTTCATCCTTTTCTTCTAGTTGGCATTTCATGGAATTTATTTCCTTTTCTGATTCATCAACTTGTCCCTTCAAGAGGACCAAAACTTCCATCACGTTTTTAGATCCTTTCACTTTTTTCTTTGCTTCTTCTATCTGAAATTTAAGGGAGGAAACTTCTACCTTGTATTGCCCAAGTTTTTCTCCAATTTTTTTCAATTCATCATGTCTTTGTTCAACATGTTTTGACAAAATGTGTTCCCTTTTCTTTTCTTTATCTAATTGATTTGCCATTGATATGACTTCTTCCTGATGCCCTTTCTTTTTTTCACGCAATTCCTCCTTAAGTTTGGTCATCTCGTTATCTCTTTCTTGGACTTGAAACTTGAAAATGTCAAATTCCTTTCTTTCCTTTTCAAGTGCATGGTCACCATCTTATGCTTTCTTGTTCAGGTCGTCATTTTCCTTTATAAACCAGCTTATATCTTCTAGGACAACTACATACTTTGTCTTAAGATTTAGTTCAACTTCTAGATCAAGAATTATTGATCATATTCCTTTATGAAATTAGTATTGTAACCTTTATTTTAAATTATGTTATATGGTTATCTTTGCGTAATTTTTCATTGTATTCTTGATCAGCAGTCACGAACAACAATCCTTTTGAGTGAATACATTCAGTTTTTCCCAAATATCTTTTGGTGATGATCATTTTTCCACTTATACTTTTATAGGATTTGGTAGGCCATTCAATATAGATTTAATAACTATTGCATTATGTTCATTGGAATCTTTTTATTCCAATGTGATTCTTCTATCCACTCATTCCCAGAATTCAAAATCTTGAGCCATTAATAAATTCTTCATCCTTACCATCCATATTTCGAATTTTTCATTGAAAAATGGAGCTTCCCCAATTTGATTATCTAATGATGATGTGACACCTTCGAAGGGTTTGTAAGCCCTATTTATTCACTTTTCCATTTGTGTTCTAAATATTCATCCTCAAGTTGTTATGTTTTAGAGAAGATACTATATTTGAAACAAATTGTTGGAAATTCTCGCGGGTGGGTGGGGTGAACCAATATTTCGTTACAGCCATTATGTTTTTAACCAGTTAGGATCACTTATAATTCAAACACAATGTAAAAAGATAGACTAATATTTTTTTTGATCAATGACGAGGACTTCAATCCTCCTTTTACAATAATCAAGTACAACAATAGCTTAGGGCTCAACCGTGAAGACTCTAATAATCAATGTATTAAGCTCCAACGTGCAAGGTTCCAAGTTCCAATATTTTCTTTATGAGGCTCAAAGTTTTAGTGCTATAACCCTATTTTCCTCAAGGCTCAAACCCTTCCTTTATGAGGCTACAACCTCTAGGGCCCTGACCCTCTCCATTGGCGGGTGATTCAACTTGATCTTCTTGAGGACTCCTATCTTTTAGGGATCGAAAACCTTTTCTTTAGATCTTTAATATGGATTTAATGGTTCTTCAAGGCTTCCAATATCTTTTGCAACAAGCCCTAGTAATGTTGTCAATCAATCTTCAATAACCCTTCTTTCATTGACGACAACTTTGTGGTTCTAAAAATGTGTCTTCACAACTCTTCATGTCATGCAAACATTTTTCTTCAATATCACATTATGAGGACTCCCATCAATGGATTATGATCTCCAAGGGTGCCTTCAAAATAAGCTTAAGTCTACAAGAATTATTTCCGAATATGTGCTCACAATATCCTCAACAAGCTTCTTAATCTTGAATTCAAGGGGTCTTCAACAATACTTTGACTAAACCTTCAAAATACCCTTTTAATCTCAACACAATCTGATATCTTCAATGTCCCTTCCACATTCCTCAATATTGCTCAAAACTCCTTGAATTTATGCTTCAAGGAGTTCCTAATGATACTAGTTGAAAGACTGCTCATAATTTCTTCAAATGTTCTCCAACTATTCCATATTATGTTCTCAAGAGAATACTTCAACAAGCTTTATTTATCCAATCACAATAAAACAACACTTCAACCACGATAACCTTGGCCACGCAGACTATGAAGAATTTGACCATGGAAGCTTCAACCACGGAAACTATGGGAACTTCAACCATGACAACTACAACAACTTTGACGATGCTAACTACAACAACTTCGACTAGGAAAACTACGATAACATCGACCACAACAACTACGAAAACTTAGACCATGGAAACTACGACAACATCGACCATGAAAACTATGGAAACTTCTCTAAACCTAGCTCAAGCATGTGGGAGACTATTTAACCCATCAACAATTGCACAAACTTATCTTCTTTGTTTTTCTAGGTTGTGATTACTTCTCTACCTCTTGTTTGCCTCCACCAAAAAATATGGGCTTGAATGGATGAATTTAGGTTTATATTTATAGCGGATTTTCCATATTGTGAATGGAAACATCTCTTGGCCAAGGGTTATGAGCTTACTCAAGTCATCTTGGACAATTTGATAATTTTTTACAAATGTTGGTTTCAAAAATTGGTTTATCTTCAATGGTAACGAATTAGGAGGAAAGATATTACTCATTGGAAAGCCTATAAACTCCTCTATAAGATGATATCATATTAAATTCAAGATATGACCTCTAATGATGATAATTTATTTTTTCTTTCATCATATGCATATTTTTTCATAACATCCCTATTAAAGAATTTCTATTATGGAATTAGAGCATCAAGTGGTTTAAAATTTTTTCACTATTTTGATTAGGGAATAATTTATGCATTCTAGGAATTTTAGGCTAACATGAGAATATTTCGGGTTTCATCATATGAATGAGCCATGCAATGGCATAGAACTAGGGTTTCATCAAATAGCTTTAGGGTTGGTTCCAACAAGAGCTTTTCCATGTATCTAGTTTTTTCATCCTAAATAAGCAATGTTAGGGTTAGGGTTTCATCAAATATATTTAGGGATGGTGCCAACAAGATATTTTTCATGTATCTAGGGTTTTCATCATCAACTTGCAATGCTAGGGTTGAGGTTTTTCACTTAGGTTTTGTACTCATATTGACATCAATGGCAAGTTTACCAATACTTGCATACATAAGGAATTTTTCCTCTCTTTTGAGGAAATTTTTTCATCATTGATCTTCAAGCAAAGGTTTCTCTTTGTGCTCAATTTCAGCTCATTTATTCACAACATACGAACTATACTACAATACCTTTAGATCCATTAACATCTTTTAATGGTTTCTCTCATATCTGTTAACGTCTTACATTATTGACTGATAATGAGATGGTGTCTAGAATGTTAGACATAATCTCATTCATTCACATGGTTAGAGTCATAGGATTAAGTGATCAAGTGAATGAGATAGAAGACTGTGGGTCTAGTTTCATCCATTTGGGTTGTGATTCCAATATTAATATAAGATTACAATGTATAATGACTATGATCACTCAAACAATAATAAAAATATGGATCCACAGTTTGTCATCCATGGATGAGAATTTTGATCACTCTACATGTAATATTGGCTTATATGTTGAGCATGGGTATGCCTCCCTTGGCAATGGTATCATGATGAAAACTTTATTGTAACAAATGATGATCTCGTCAAGGTTTTCTTGATCTATACTTATCGAAAGGCAAAGTGCTTCAGTCCTCAACTACTATTTCTGACATTGTAATTTATCTGAAAGTCTGTGACATTCCATTTCTCACATATGGTGAATAGGATTGCAAATTGGATCAATCAACATCCTTGAAATTTTCTTCATAATCCCTTCACAAATACTTAAACATCACTTCTCTAAAAAAGTTAGAGTTTCTGTGGAAAATAATTAAAAACAATGTTTTTTGCCCCATTGCACCCTACATAACTCCCTACCTATGATGGACACATGTTTCATAACTGAGCACTTGCGCTGATCAGTTCATGTTGCTCCATTTTGCAGGTCCGCTGATTGTAGAAATTCATTAAAAATAAGAAATATAATTGAAGCTTCGTCTTTCATAAGCTTCCAAGGTGGTTTAAACTATTTACTTTTAGGAAACCATCTCACAAAAAGATAGAAAAGATATATCAACGCCTTATAATTCAGCCTCTTCGAGGGGGCAACCTCCTTTATATTACAAAAATGAACAATTCTTGGATGATACAAATGTCTAAACCTCCCTTCTATATATGTGATTCTAAGGGGTCATAATATAATGAAGTTGACATAACAGTAATAACATAAGGGCACAAAAATAACAATAGTGGATTTCTATGGTGCATACTAATAATAATATGGGAACAATAGGGGCACAATAATAACAATAAGTGATACAATGACAATAGTAATGGGGGAATCACTTGTATTATAGGGGCCTAAACTTGACCTTTGGCTTCAGAAATTACAACCCAAGGGAATCTAAGTCATCAAAATCAGCGGAGGATAGTATCGAGCCAAAACCACACCAACCTCACCAACCCTTAACATAACATGACTCCATCTTTGACCATAGAGCCATATGAGCCCTTAACATGACATGACTAGATTTTTTGGGAGAGAGTTTCTAACCTATTGGGACCTTCATATTATGGAGATACTTAAAAGTAGATTCCATCTATGTCCATTCAATCACCCATGGGCTTACACAAAAATAAATAAAGTTTTAAAAAATTAAAATCAAATAAAAAATAAAAGGGATATTAAATTAAACTATAGAAGTAAGTGTTTTAACAATGGTAAGAAGAATTTTGTTGCATTGCCACTTTCCATTTGAGAGGCTGACTAAGCCAAATTACATAAAAGTAAAAACTAAATGAAATTAAATAAATAAAAAAAATCATATATTGTATCTTAAACATTTTAACCATGTAGTGTAAAGAAGCTACATTTCCACTCAAAAAATAATGTAAATTTAGGCATGATTTTGAGAAGATCTAGTGGTAAATTTACCACTATAACCTGTATTTAAAAAATTACAGGTTATAGTGGTAAACTTCATGATATTGGGTGCACAATCCATTTCCAATGTTAAAAAAATAAAAGTCTCCCACATTAATTTGTCATCTAGTGTGCTCAATACACCAGGCCCACTTTAACTAGGTCAAAATAAAATAATTCTCTAAACATTAAACAATAACAAAATAAAAATGAGTCAATCATATTGATCCATGGTATGGAGAGCTAATGGTATTGACCCATGGTATTCATGTGAAATTTAATCTATTTAAAGAGGGAGATTGAACAAGTTTTCATCCAACTTAACTCCAGATCTACCAAGTGAGGAGAGAGATCTAGACTTAAGTTGATCTAAATTGGTTTTTGTTCAACAACAATTTTGGACACAACTAGTGGAGAAGACTTGGTCTGCAAATCAGCCCAGCCTTCAAAATTTTCTCTGAAGGTATGTCCTTCATGTTTAGTATTTGTGAATTCAGGTTTTGTGAATTTGGTCTCCACATTTAATTCAAATACCTCCATGTTTAGTGTTTGTGAATTTAACCTCCACATTTAATTCAAATTCATTTTTTTCTTGGTTCCCTCCTACTGCTAAACTTCCCAGCAGTGGCTAGCTCTTTCAAATCTACAATTTTACCAACTAACAGATCTTTCAATTTCATCACTCTTCCTACATTTCGTAGCTAGCTTTTTCAGATCTGCTATTTTACTAACTCACAGATCTTTTGATTTCATCACTCACCGTTTCATACTTTTATGGCTTACGTCTTGTTTTTTAACAGGCTTAGCCTCCAACTCCGCAAGTCCCACTCTCCCACCCAAAAACCCTAGATAGTCACAATCTCGAAGACAAAATCTTGTACGAAAAAGAATACAATCTCGTACCACTAGTTAAATAGCATCTTCAATGGGCCTTGGTACCACTCGTTACATAGAAACTGTAACCAAACACGAGCAAAAAAATGGAGAGTACAGGACGGTGTAGTATTACAGTGTTGTGATGAGAAAAAATGAGGTAGCACCGTTACAAGTTTCAATGTTTCTGGTTATCCGTAGTTTAAGTTTTAGTATGTTTTATGGATAGTTATACGAGTTGCATCCGGGAGTGAACTTGGACCTACAAAAATAAAATCCAGTTTCTTGCTTATAGAAGTAGATAGAATGACAATAAAATAAAGAGTGTAGATTCAGAAAATAATATTTCTCAAATTCACTATAAAACAACCAGAGCTTTTTGAATTGTCGTGCATTGCTTGCATATTATGTGAATAGCAAGCTAGTTTTCAGATCAATGTCAACAGGATTGTAGAGTTTTGCAGTTTGAACAATAACTTAGATGCACCTCGTCAAAGTCACTACCAAAAGAAAATGCGTGTGTGTTTTATATATATATATATATATATATAGATATCAAACTCTCATGTCATAGAAGGATTGATGCAGAGGAATATTCTCACCTAAGGAAGAATCTGGAGTTTGTTCAACACCCTGATTATGGAGTTTTATCTTTCCCTTCATCTAGAGGAGGTGACCTGTCTGACCGAGAACGATTTCCAGATTCACCCCACCTTCTTGAAGACTGTTCCTGCTGCTTAGACTATCGGGCAATGGAATTACAGGTAAATAGTGTAGGGCTTCACCAGAATCATCAGAATCACTATCTGAAGACTTTTCTATTGTCATGATATCAACCTATTCAAACAATGTTACAACATTCAGTAGATATTCACATAGACCCAAATGACAAGGGTTAAAAGGGACGTCAATTATATATACCTCAGTGTCAGGAATCATATCAAATTCATCTTCTCTCTCAATATATTCCCCTAACTCCTCAGAATCGAACTCTATAGTAGATGCACTAAAATATTTTTCTTCTGTATAGTCTTTTGTCCATCTGTAAATTTTCCCAGAGCTGGCCACGGAAACCACCAGTGGCAGAATGGGATGCCAAAATGAATCTGTCAAACCTTCCTCTGGCCCTTCTATTATTTTCAAAAGCAGTCCAGATCTGTGCCATATAAATATCTTGTATTTCCATTTGCTACCAGTTCCTCCCACAACCCACTTACTGTCACCAGAATGTGCTGAAACAGGAAGTATATAGTGTTTGCTTGAATTGAAGTCCACGAGGATTGGTCGACAGCCAAAGGGACAAGCTAAAGCCAAAGATAGATTGAATGATCCAGGATGGAGGGAATCCGTTGGAGTTCAATACCGGCAATCTCTCGACCTTTGGCGACATGCTAGAGAGTCAAAGATTTAATGGATGTAAGTATTCGGCGACCACACTTGGACCGACACACGCTTGTAATAGCTGCACCATGGGTTTTGTCACAAAGTTCCTTGGCAACCCCTCTGGTTTCAAAGTCCCATATAACACAGGTTCCATTTGTACAGCCAGCTGTTCCAGGCAAACAACAACTCAAATATATTTTCCGAGGTTAGAATGAAAGCGAACAATTAAAAATGCAAAGGAAGTGGACAAGGGAATGACAATTGTGCAGGAAAAAGTTGTAATTTTAAAAACTGTAGCCTGTGACAGAATAAGATAACAAAGCTGCTATCGATCACCAAATCTTTTAAAAAAATTGCAGTAGTTTCCAAAATAGAAAATAGGACCTTAAAACCTTTTATGACAGCTAGCATATGGCTTGTGGGTGGAACTAGTAGCAAATGGGAACAGAAGATATTTATATGACACAGATCTGTACTGCTTGTGAAAATAGTAGAAGGGCCAGAGGAAGGTTTGACAGATTTAGATTGACATCCCATTCGGCCACTGGTGGTTTTGTTGGCCAAGTCTGGGAAAATTTACATCTGGATGAAACATTATACAGAAGAAAAATATTTTAGTGCATCTGCTATACAGTTCGATTGCGAGGAGTTAGGGGAATATATTGAGAGAGAAGATGAATTTTATATGATTCCTGAGACTGAGGTATATATGGTTGACGTCCCCTTTCAACCTTGTCATTTGGGTCCATGTGAATATCTACCGAATGTTGTAACATTGTTTAAATAGGTTGACATCATGACAATAAAAAGTATTCAGATAGTGGTGTGGTTCGGATGATTCTGGTGAAGCACTACACTATTTACCTGTAATTCCATTGCCCGGCAGTCCTAAGCAGCAGGAACATTATTCAAGATTGTTGGTGATTTTTCTGGTAAAATCCCAAAAACACAAAAATAAAACACACAGAGGCAATGCTCTGTTTCCTTTACTCCACAGGATCTTTTGTGCACAAGGAAGCTTTAAAAAAAAATTGACTGAAGAACAGAGTAATACCCAGAAAAGAATTTCTATTCATTAAAACAAAATTCACTTATACATATTCATCCTATTTGATGAGAGGGATTCACCCAAAATACTCTGCCTCTTTTACAAAATGATTTTTACACTGCTGTGTAAAATCTTCATTCACTGCTCTAAAATAAATTTACATAATACTGCTTTAATTTTTTTTTTTACATATGATGCTCCAAAAAAAATATTATGTGCCTGCTCATTACAATAAAAAACTTCAGCACACAAAATATTACATGCTCTGTTCTAATCTTTCCTTCGTCTTCCCACTGCTGTGCGATCCACACAAACAAAGTTAACCTCTTCAAAAAAAAATGTCCCCTGCTTCTTCTACGCAGTGCTTTGCGATTCATTTCACACTTTTTTTTAAATCTTCATCTAGTTCTTTCATTGCCTTCACACTCACACTGGTGTGCGAACTTTTGTACATACATAATGGTCAACCCATAACATAAAAACATATGAATCATATACGATAAGTATGCAATGAAATAAAAGGACTTACCCATACTTCCGTAGGAAACTAAAAACGTTAAAATTTAAAATTCTACCAAACAAATTACGAACCAACGTAAATACCATTTATAACCCTACTGCAGTAAGCGACGGTCAACCCAAAATTTTTACGCAATGTCATGTTGCAGGTTCGTATGCAACTTTGAATGCAATCAACGGTGGAGAATGTTGAGCTCAATCGGACGGTTGAGGTGAATATCGGGATGCCTTTATCTGCTGAACGTTATGTCCCGAGATGTCAGAGATGATGACGTATGGGGAGAGCCACGCGTCAACACTATATTTTCTCGGGCCCTTGTGTACGAAAACTGCCTTCACGCAAAAGCGGTCCCGAAAAGCTCACGGCGGTTTTGTTGGATTAAACATTGTTTGACCGAGCGAAGTTGAAATTATATTTTCAACACTCCCCTTTAATTTCAACTGCTCGGCATTCAGTCATACCCAGACACTTCCTTAAAAATTCAAAGCTTTTCTGATCCAATGGCCTTGTCAAGATGTCTGCAACCTGTTCTTGAGTCCTGCAATGTTCTAGGACAATTTCTCCATTGTTCACCAATTCTCTGATGTAGTGAAACTTTGTATCAATGTGTTTCGTTCTCTTATGAAACACTGAATTATTTGACAATGCAATAGCTGAGCTATTGTCACAAAAAATCACTGTCACTTTTTCCTGCTCTTGGCCTAAGCTCCTCAACATCCTTCTCATCCAAACTGCTTGACATGTTGCCGCTGTAGCTGCCACATATTCAGCCTCTGTTGTAGACAGTGCTACAATGGACTGCTTCTTAGAAGCCCATGAAATGGCTCCTGAACCCATATGAAAAACATAACCGGAAGTTCTTTTCTGATCATCAACACTTCCAGCCCAATCACTATCATTGTATCCAACCAAATCTGAATGTTCTATGACATTATATAAAATTCCAAACATTTTGGTACCTTTGACATACATCAAAATTCTTTTTGTTGCCTGCCAATGTGCCTCCTTTGGCCTCTCCATGAATCTGGAAATTAAACTAATAGCATACATAATGTCAGGCCTAGTTGTTGTTAAATACATAAGGCTGCCTACAATACTCTTGTACAAACTAGGATCAAAATCCTTGCTGCTGTCCTCTCTGCTGAGTTTTAATCCCATTACTGTGGGAGTGATCGCTGCCCTGCATTCTTGCATGTCAAATCTGCTCAATACTTGATTTACATATCTTTCCTGTGAGATAACAATTCCTTTTTCATTTTGATCTACTTCTATGCCTAAGAAGTATCTCAAGAAACCCATGTTAGTCATTTCAAATTCCTCTTTCATGACTGATTTAAAATTCTTAATGAGCTAATCATCATTACCTGTGAAAATAACATCATCAACATATAAGACAACAATTAAAATTTTACTATCTTTTTCTTTGATGTGGATGGTGGGTTCTCCTTCACACTTGTCGAATTCATTATCCAATAGATATGAATCTATTATGTTGTACCATGCTCTTGGCGCTTTCTTCAGCCTATAAAGAGCTTTCTTCAATTTGCACACTTTGTGCTCTTCACCTTTCTTCTCATAGCCTAGAAGCTGTTCAACATAAACCTCTTCCTTTAACACTCCATTTAGGAATGCTGACTTCACGTCCATTTGGTAGACTTTCCATTTGTTTTGTGCTGCTATGGACAACACTGCTCTCACGGTTTCCATTCTTGCAACCGGTGCAAAAGTCTCCTCATAATATCTCCCATACTGCTGCTTGTACCTTTTGACAACCAGCGTTACCTTGTGCCTTTCTATCTTGCCTTCAGCATTGCTCTTGGTCTTGTAAACCCCTTTCACTCTAATGACTTCTTTACCTTTTGGTAGCTCAAACAAATCCCATGTTTTGTTTCTTTCTATGGCATTCATCTCCTCATCCATAGCTTCTATCCATTTCTTATCTTTAATTGCATCCTCGAAATGAATAGGATCATCAACATGACAAAACAAGGCAAATAAGGAATTCATTCCTTCATCATAAATATCACTTAGATTTCTAAAATTCTTACCTCTTTCATTTGGTGTACAAGTGCTTGAAGACGCACTTGAATTTCCTCCTTGTGGTGTGCTTGGAGAAACACTCTCATTTAGCCTCAATGGTGTCCCTTGCTGTCCTTGTGTTGGCGCTGCTATTCGGGGATGTATTTCAGCCACCTCCTCATCATCTTCATCATGAGACAAACAGTTTTTAACATTCACTGTTTTCTCTATACTTCCATCCCAAGCTTCCTCTTCAATGAATTGAACATCTCTGCTGATGAAAAACTTCTTGGTAGATGGGATATACAACTGGTAGGCTTTGGATTCCTCACTGTATCTAATGAAGATACATTTCTCCCCTTTGTTGTCCAACTTCCTCCTTAGCTGATCTGGAATGTGTGCATAGGCCACACATCCAAAAACTCTCATGTGGGTGACTCCTTGCTTTCTCCCACTCCATGCTTCTTCCGGCACTTGTTCATCACTGCTTATGTAGGACACCTGTTCAGATATACACTGCACAATATACAGCTTCAGCCCAATAATCATTTGGCAAATACTTTGCCTTCAACATGCTTCTTGCCATATCCATGATTGTCCTATTTTTCCTCTCGGCAACTCCATTTTGCTGCGGAGTGTACCTTGCTGTAAATTGCTTATTAATTCCATTTTCTCTACAAAATCGTAGAAACTCCTTGGAGATATACTCACCTCCTCTATCAGTTCTGAAAACTTTAATGTGCAGCCCGCTTTAGTTTTCCATAAGTGCCTTGAAATTTCGGAAATTCTCAAACACTTCACTTTTGTTTTTAAGAAAATATACCCAAGTTTTTCTTGTAAAGTCATCAATAAATGTTAGGAAATATTGACTGCCTGCTAATGATGGAGCTTGCATCGGTCCACATAAATCTGAGTGGATGATCTCTAAGGGTGCCTTTGCCCTTATGCTTTTACCTGATGGAAAACTTTCTCTATGTTGTTTCTCCAAAATGCAACCTTCACATAGGATGTCTGGTTTCTCTATCAATGGTAATCCTTTCACCATTCCTTTTCTGCTTAACAAGTTTAGACCTCCAAAATTGAGATGTCCAAATCTCAAGTGCCACAACCAATTTTCATCCTTTGGCACGCTTTGGAAGGCCTCTTGGGTAACTGCTGCAATTTCATTTTTGTTTTTCAAATCTGCCCTGATCCTGAAAGGGAACATCCTGTTCCTTGTCATCTTCACTTCAGCAATGCATCGTTTGTTGGGTGCTATATCCATGATGGTACACACATCATTCACAAAGTAAACATTGTAACCCTTTTGAACAAGTTGTCCAATACTCAGGAGGTTAAATCTCATTCCGGGGACATAATAGACATCTGCTATGGTTTTCCTTTCTCCTTGCTTTGTAAATATTTTTACCTCCCTTTTTCCCATAACAGAAATTTTGCTATTAGTTCCTAGTGTGACTTCTGATTTCATATTTTTATCTAGGGCAGAAAAGAGAGTTATATTTCCTGTCATATGGTTGTTGCAACCTGAGTCTAAGAACCATATGTCTTCACTGTTTGTTTCAGCCATGTTACATGCTAACAACACATTATTTTGGCTGAGGTTTTCTCTAGTAACATTTGCATTTTGTCTATTACTCATATCATGCTGCTTCTTCCTACATTTACTGGCATAATGCCTATATTTTTTACAATAATAGCATTGGACATTGGATTTTTCATACCTTTGTCCTTGAGCATGATGTTGTTCTCTTTGTTGGCTGCTGCCTTGGCCTTGGTCCTGATTTGAATTGCTGTCTCTTCCTTGAGCATTTGCTGGACTGTTCCTTCCACCTCTGTTTTGGCTTCTGCCTCTTCCTCTCTTGTTTCCTCTGCCTTGACCTCTTCCTCTTCCAAAGGACATCTGGGTCTTAAAGGCTTGTTCTAGAGATGATTTTTCATTCCTACTCAATCTCTGCTCATGTGTTATCAGTGATGCATGTA